>PVKC010051783.1:0-10367 GCA_004027635.1 Crocidura indochinensis | reverse complement strand
TAACGCTCAGGGGTTACTCCTGGCTGTGCGCTCTGAAGTCGCTCCTGGCTTGGGGGACCATAGGGTCAGCGAGATAGCACAGTGGGTAGGGCATTTAACTTGCATGCAGTTGACCTAGGTTCAATTCCCAGCATTCTGTGGTCCCCGAGCCAGCCAGAAACGATTTCTGAGTGCAGAGCCAAAAGTAACCCCCAGTACCACTGGGTGTGGCCCAAAATCCAACAATCTTCCCTCTAATTCTGTTTTTCTGTTTGGGGGTCTATACCCACCAGTGTTCAGAGATTACTCTTGGCTCTGTAATCAGAGCTTCTCAGAGCTCCCAGAGGAGCTCAGGGACAATAAGTGTTACTAGATATGAAATCCAGGTTGATTGTACACAAGGCAAATATCTATCAACTGTCCCGTCTCTCTGACTCCTGTTTTCATGCTCCTCCTTTATTGCTATGCGTGTTGCTGTGGTGACTGAGCACCCTTCCTGGCTATGGAGCTCAGCTCATACTTCTGTGTTTAACCACAGCTTTTTTTTTTTTTTTTTTTTGCTAAACTCACACATGCCTATTATTATGTGAACAGAAATTGTGGTGCAGGGGCTGGAGCGGTGGCACAAGCCATAAGGCATCTGTCCTGTGCACACTAGCCTAGGATGGACCATGGTTTGATCCCCTCAGGTCCCTTATGGTCCCCCAAGCCAGGAAAGATTTCTGAGCACATAGCCAGGAATAACTCTTGAGTATCACCGGGTGTGACCAAAAAACACCCCCCAAAAAAACAACAAAAATAAAAGAAATTGTGGTGCAGGGGATTTTAGGAAGCAGAGCAGCCAAATAGTGTGGCTTCCCGGTCATACTCAGCATGCATGTGTCCCCAGGTATTCAGCCTTGTGACCATATATCGGGGAGGCTTCTGCCCTATTCCTTCCAGGTCTTTTTCAAAGACCCATCAAAAGAGAGATAGCAGGGAGGTAAGACATTTGCCTTTCATGCAGAAGGCTATTGGTTCAAATCCCAGCATCCCATATTGTCCCTGGAGCCTGCCAGGAGCGATTTCTCAGCACAGAGCCAGGAGTTACCCCTGAGCCCTGCCGGGTGTGACCCAAAAACCAAAAAAAAAAAAAAAAAGTAATGAATTAGATTCTCCATTTATCTCCCTCTCCATTAATCTCTAAATCTGTCGATGAAGAGTTTAGTTTGTACTTCTTTTTTTTTTTTTTTTTTTTTTTTTTTTTTTTTTTTTTTTTTGGTTTTTTGGGCCACACCCAGTGACGCTCAGGGGTTACTTCTGGCTATGCGCTCAGAAGTCGCCCCTGGCCTGGGGGACCATATGGGGCACCGGGGATCGAACCAAGGTCCAAGGCTAGCGCGGTAAGGCAGGCACCTTACCTTCAGCGCCACCGCCCGGCCCCTAGTTTGTACTTCTTTTCATATTCCTTTGCATTGAGATTTCTTCTGTCAAAGTCCACCTTGTTCAGAGATGATGGCTCTATTTTTCCTGGCCTAAACTTGAGCATCCCTGTGACCTGTTCCAACCAATAGAATGTAGCAAAATCTACGTCATGTACCTCTGAGTGTCATCCAAGAAGCCCAGGCATAGCCAGGCAGGGAACATGACTCAGCTGCAGACAAACCAACCAGCTCCAGATGCTCGATCAGCAGCACAGGCTGGAGATGAGTTCAGAGAGGAGACAGACATGTGGTGAAGCTCCTTGCTGGGTACTCAAAATAACTTCGCTGTTCTGCTACTTCATGCCTTAGTCTCTTTCTTTCTTCGGGAAAAGTTGACACCTTCCTGAGAGAAGACAACACTATGTTCCTAGCAGTGGAGGAACATACAACACATAGAGTACATGTGCAGTATGTGTCTCAGAGCATGAAGTGAGGAAAAGTTGATCATGCTCATGAAGAGCTTCACCATGCAGCTCCACTGGTCAGCAGTGTTTGTTCAGATTTTGGGGACCTGGTCAAACAGAGGTCTTCCTAAGGCTCATTCTGACCCAGTCAAAGGCTCCAAGAATGTCCCAGGATGTCTCCTTTCAAAATGGCCTTGTCACATCTTCTAGTCAATCTGTTTTAGTTCTCTTTTTTGGGGGGAGGTGGGTTTTTGGGTCACACCTGGCAGTGCTCAGGGGTTACTCCTAGCTCTACACTCAGAAATCGCTCCTGGGGGCTCAGGGGACCATGTGGGATACCAGGATTTGAACTACCATCCTTCTGCATGCAAGGCAAATACCTTACCTCCATGCTATCTCTCTGGTCCTGTTTTAGTTCTCTAAACCCCAGAGAGTCCTCGGCTTGTGAGGACAGAGAAGGAAGATGAAATTGCAAGAATGTTTGATTATTTAATTATGCAGGCAAGATCTAAAGATATTTGCAGCCTGAAAATATTCCTTCTTGTAGCCTAATCTCCCAGCTGTGCACTGGCTCCAACAGCCATATGGAAAATGCCACAGAGAGAAAAACTGAAAAGCCAAGTGCATCTCCAGGTGGCCTCTCCACCCACAGTCCAGCAGGCCATCTCAGAGCCTCCAGTCTTCCCACAGCCCCAACAGATGCCACCACATTAGAGTTGTTCCATGGAGCCAAGAGATGAGGAGAGTAAGTTGTTATTTTATACTACAGTTTTTGTTTATTTCTTTTAGAGGGGCACATCCAAGAATTCTCAGGAATACCTCCTAGCTCTTTGTTTAGAATCACTCCGGGTAGGCTTCAGGACCATATGGGGTGCTGATGATCAAACTTGAGCAAGGTTATCTCTCTGGTCAGAAGGCCACCCATAACTTCTTAAAATGGATTAATATGCAGCAGTTGACTGGGAAACAACAAAAACCCAGTCCTCCTCTTCCCATCATTATCAGGGAGGGTCCCTGAGCTATGAAGATGAGAGAATAGATAGGAAATAATTTCAGCAATCCCACAAGGATCCTTCAAGATGCTCGGGCTGAATGACCATCTCCAAAAATAAAAAATTAGGTGTGTCTATGGAATTCATTGTGTATGAAAACTTAGAAGGCATCAGACGTAGACAATCCACAGGTTCTAGGAATTCTGTGCTTTCTGATGTGCAAAGCACAGCCAACTTTCGAGCAAAGTTAATAGCTGCTGCTGCTGCTGCTGCTTCTACTTCCTTCATCTACAAGGTCCCAGGAGTAACCCTAGAAAAAGGAAAAGTGCATTTGTAAAATCTTTGGGTGGAGGTTAGAGCAACAGCCCAGTAGATAGGCTCTTATTTTGCACTGACCAACCTAGGTTCAATCCTTGGGCATCTCATATGGTCTTCAGAGCACCACAGGAGTAATTTCTAAATGCAGAGCCAGGAGTAACTCCTGAGAATAAATATGTATAATACCAAAACCAAATATATATATATATAAAATAACTATCGCAGGGATAAATCTACAAAATTGAGAAATAGTTCCTCAACATCAAAAACTTGAAATAATTTTCCCTAAGACTTTTGAAAACATTATGCCTACTGATCAGAGAATTCGATATTTTATCATTATAAAAGATAAATTATGGTTCTAATTTTTAACCTTAAAATTATAAGATTGCTGATATTTTTCAAAATTTAATAAAAATCTAAGGAGGTCAAGAGTATAGCTCACAGAATATAGCTCATGCATGTCCTTCATGCGTGAAGTCTGGGTCCAGTCTTGGCACCACTTGTCTTCTAAGCACCACACTTAGAGTATCCCCTTTGTATCACAAAAAAAAAAAAAAAACAACAATATCAAATAAAAGTCTTAATGCATGTGACTTAGTGGCAAAATTTCTCCCTTCCATATGTGTGACTATGAATTTTGAAGTCAGCACTGCTCACAACTTTTGAGAATCCCAGGAATTTATATCCACAGTCATAGCACAGCAATCATAAATCTTGACATGGGGAGGGCATTATGTTACCATCCTCCTGCTCTCACACTAAGCTGACCAACACTGCATGCACAGGTATACATATGAGTAAGTGCACATATATATGGATGTGTTCCTGTCATGCATGTACATACCACATGTATATATTGTATATTGTTCTAGATAATATCTATCTGTGCTATCTGGAGAGATAGCACAGTGGTAGGGTATCCTAGTACGTGGTTGACTCAGTACAGACCTGGGTTCGATTCCTGGCATCCTATATGGTCCCCCAAGCTTGCCAGGAGCAATTTCTAAGTACAGAGCCAGGAGTAACCCTGAGCGTCACCAGGTGTGGCCCAAAATCAAAATAAAAAACAAGAACAAAAAGAATCTGTAACAAGATGGGTACTTCAAAAAAGGAATTGACTATTACATACTATGTTATATTCTTTCCCATATTAGCAAGTATGTATATAAACCTTCATTCCTAATTAGATTATCACTATTCATCTAGAAGAATGGTCAGAATATATGCTTCCCATTTAGCGTTCTGGATAGTTGTCTTGGAAAAAAGTGCAGTACAATAGCACTCACAACCCAAACAAACCATTATTACTTAAAGAAACTCTTACTAACATCTTGATTCTGCAGCATGACATTTCCTACTTGAAGGAAAAATTGATTGAATAAATAAATGATGCCATCATACACTGAGCTGTTGAACAGCAGAACAGGCAACCCCACTCTCAGACCCCAGTGCTCCACCAGAATTTTATAAAGTTTATAAGAGGTATTACAAAAGAATGTTTTACACAGGATAGAGGTCATGCTGATCCAGATTACTGGAGAAACAGATGATTTAAGTATGCAAAGATTCATTACAGGAAATGCCTGTGTAAGAGCAAGTGGAAAAGAAGCTGAAAAGAGTTGGGAGCCTCAGACCATGATTAGCGTAGGAGGGAAAGAGACCAAAAGGAAAGACTGAATAGGACCCTTCTAGGTGAACAGGACACCTAAATACAGACAGGGTTTTGGGGAAAAAGAATCCTACACCCATGTCTCCTGGGAGGAGGAGGAAATCAGTCTTCTGCTCAGCCCACTCAGTCCCTGACAGTGGGCAGCCCACAGCAAGCAAGATATGGGACAGGCCAAAAATGCATTTCTGAGTGCAGTGGCCTGATGCCTGATCAGTCCCACATCTTCTAGCTGGCATGTGTGCAAGGCATGTCCACCACAGTTGCTCATGTTTTTGCATCATGGCTGACTTTTCTTGAAAACTCCGCATCCAAAAAAACAAAAAAGAAAGAAAGAAAACTCTGCATCCTTTCTGTTGTATGTTCATTTGCATCACTGCAGAAAAGTCTAGATTTCAGGAGACTGCAAATTTTACTATTCAATTTATGGGGAATGAGCATATTTGGGGTGCATACTGGGCAGTGCTCAAGGTTTAATTTTGGATCTGAACTCAGGAATCACTTTTATTGAGGCCCTATGTAGTGCCAGAAATGAATTCAGGGTTTAAGGACCTTAAACCCTATCTCTTTCTTTAGCCTATAGATATTTAAATTTACAGTCTGAATAATGCCCCATGCCAACCACTAGGAAGTTTCTAGGATCTATGAGTCACTCAGTTTCCAAAAAATTCAACTTGCCATATAAACACCTCATTTCCTTAAGATAGCCAAAGATTTCCTCTCAAAAAACTATAAGATGCAGTAGAAGTGAGTACATGGAGATGAGGGAAAGAGTAAGAAAAGACAGATAGACACTTAGTTTTCTGAAATTTGTACCCACTAATCTCTGAATATTTTAGTACTTAGACCTTATTTTATTTTTTACTTACCCTCTTTTTTTAAAATATGAAAACAGAGATAATGCAACAAAATACATTTGTATGTAAAAAAGATTATTTTGTTTGGGGGCCCAACTTGGCATTGCTCAGAGCTTATTCCTGGCTCTGTGTTCAGGGACTATTTCTGAAAGGCTTGGGGACCATAAGGAGTGCTGGGGATTGAAGCAGGATAAACAGTATGCAAGGCAAGTGCACAACTCACTGTACTATCTCTCTGGTTCCCCAAAATAATTTCAAAGGTATGTTTTATGGTTTTTTCTTCAGATTCTTAGCAATTTGACAGAATTTCAATATAATGAACAAGATACTCACCAAAAGCCAATGTCCTCAAGCATAGTGCTAAGTATTAAAATTAAAAATTAAATTAAATTTAAATTTAAAAAATTAAATTTAAATTTAAATTTAAAAAATTTATTTGCTATTAAACAAAATAAAACTTATAAATATTACTAATTAAAATGCTCCATTTTATGCCTTTTAAATGGATATGTTAATTATACATGGCAGCAGCATTATGCAGACCAGAGTAGCAATACCAATTCCATAAATTAAAGGCCTAAGAACTTGTACTTGCTTTGATGATGTAACATGCTTTATACTTTTGTTTCCCTAGAGAGCCCGTTTGTATTACTCTGGAAGAAGAAACCTAACTATATTAAAATCAAGTTATCTACTATTTCTTAGTAGATTAAACAAGATTTGAAAATGGCTTAGAAATAATAAGTACAATAATATTTGCAAAAATAGTATCCTATCTTTGTTTAGAAAACTAGGCCCATTTGTGTTCATGTCTGATGTGATACTATGACTGTAAAAATAAAAAAGTGTATTAAAGTAAAAGTTTCTTGGCTATTTCCTAGGAACTTGTATGTGAAATGTAACTTATTCAAACTCAAAGAAATACAAATAAAAACAACAAAACAGTGTTTCTGTTTTTGTGTGTAAATTTTGCTGAGAATTCCAATGGGGATGAAAATTAGAAAGACACATCCTCTAAATTTGTATGATTGTTTTTTATTAGGATTTTCTTTTTTGTTAGTTTTTGGCCCACACCTAGGGTGCTCAGGGTTTACTTTTGGCTCTGCACTAATACATGACTCCTGGCAGTGCTCAGGGGACCATATCATATACCTGATCAAATTCAGGTTGGTTGCATGCAAGACAAGTGCCCTACTTGCTCCAATCCCTCTATTAGTATTTTCATTTTGAACATTTTTTCATTCAATAATTTTCACTTCAATATTTTCCAAATAACATATGACAACTATTCTATTAATATCTGTGGAAGATATTAAATAAAAATACATCTTTAATCTTAGAAGACTTTCCATTTGATTAGAGAAACATGATAGATAGATAGATAGATAGATAGATAGATAGATAGATAGATAGATAGATAGATAGATAGATGGATAGATAGATAGATAGATAGATAGATAGGTCATTGGTGAAATGAAAGTTTCAGATCGAGAAAGAGAATATTGTCTTCAGTTCTAGATAGAACTGAAAGACATGTGAAAGGCATGTCTAGGATGAAGAGAGGCAGAGACTATTCTAAACACTGAAGAAATATAAGGACATGAAAACAAAGAAAAAATATGTAAAGCTTGGTTGCTATTGATCAATCTAAAACCCACATAGAAAATTAGTGAAATGTCAAACAGAAATGTTACCTTTTTCACAGGGCACACTCAACTTCCTCATCTCGATTCTTGGCTTAAAGCTATCCTTTTTCTCTCCTTGAAGAAAGATCCATCTTATTCCTTTTTCTTCTATGCAAATTTACTCATCTTTATTCCAGTCTCAGTGGATTTTATGCAATCCAGGGACACAGTGAGTTACAGAGCCTTTCCATTCCAAGTTCAGCTCCTTTTCAGGCATCTTAACAGAGAGAGGGAAGTTCCCCACAGACAAGGTGGAGACACAACTCTCTCTCTCTCTCTCTCTCTCTCTCTATATATATATATATATATATGTGTGTGTGTGTGTGTGTGTGTGTGTATGCATATATATGTATATGTATATATAGTATTATAGTCCACAGATAAGCAACAGTTTTCAAAGACAATACAGAACACATTAAGGAAGAGAAACTTTTTTTCTAAAGATAAAATAATCACAAAATTCTAGATCCATCACAGATATAGACTTTTACATTATTAGGCACACAAAAAAGTAGTTTATCCTTTTCCTTTCCCTCACCAGTCATAAATCTAGTACTTAACTGTGAGATAATTGGTTTCTGAAGAACACAGATGGTCCCTCTTCCCTCAAGACCCTGAAGAAACTGTAAAGTAGAATTGTCTCATGAGGATTGTGAAAAAAAGCAGTCAACTAAAATGGCAAAGACCTAATGACCAGAAAGTTGAGAAAACCAAGAAAGTAGAAGTGCAATATAGGGCTAAAGGCAAGAAAGATTTAGGAACTAGATTACAGGTTTTTTTTTCTTACTCTGTACTCAGGTTCATTCTTGTCTGGATTTGGGGTAACAACGTGGACTGCCAGGGATCAAAACCATTAGATTACAATTTTACAGAATTCAAGGATATCAGCATATAAAGACCAAAAAAAAAAAATCACTGCTATTTTAGAAGTAGTTGATGACCAGTCACAGCTGTTGCAATAGAAATACAGTGTGGGTTGAGGAGTGTTGAGCAGAAACCACAGAGGCATCTCCTCAGGGAAGTATATCAAAGGAAACAAAGGGGGAAATATAAAACTGCTTTGGAAGACAGAAGCTTTGAGTCCAGAATGCCTTGAAATAGCTGTAAGCAAAAGTAAGAGAGATTTAAGATAATAGATAGATAATGAGGGAAGATAAGATGTGGAATAGGAGGAGAGACTGGAGATAGAAAGCAGAAGCCATGATGAAAAAAGTTGATCTATTTTATTTTTAAGGAAAATTCAGAAGTAGACACAAATGTCTACCAAAAATAATCACGTTTTTAAATGCCTGTATTGCAACAGAGAAGTCATTGGGAAAGATTTGACTCGTCAAGAAAAAAAATGTCAACTCATTGGTTTAGGCTAGAAACTAAAGATGATTTTGAAATGTGGGTATTGGGGCCCGGAAGATAGCATGGAGGTAAGGCGTTTGCCTTTCATGCAAAAGGTCATCGGTTCGAATCCCGGTGCCCCATATGGTCCCCCGTGCCTGCCACGAGCAATTTCTGAGCATGGAGCCAGGAGTAACCCCTGAGCACTGCTGGGTGTGACCCAAAAAACAAACAAAAAAAAATGTGGGTATTATGCTAGACTCAACTTTTTGTTTAATTTTAGTTAATTTTTTAAAAGCAACATGATTTTCAAAGTTATTTATACTGAATTTTATTCTAGCACCAATTCCACCTCCAGTGTCAACTTCCTTCAACCAGTGTCACCGGGTTCCTTCCAACTTTTCCATATATCCACATTTTTTAAAGGTTATTTATTAGGGACATATCCAGCAATGCTCAGGGCTTACTCCTGGCTCTGTGTTTAGGAATCAGCTCTGGCAGGTTTTCAGGACCATCTGGGGTACCACTGAGGATTGAATACAGATCAGCCTTGTGCAAGAAAGCACCCTACTCACCGTACTATCACTCCAGTCCATTCCTCCACATTTTAAAGTTTGGTTGTTGTAATTTTTATCTCATGTTTTAAATGCTATTGATTGTGATTTGGATATTGGGTTATACCATTCCTTTACATCATTGATATTCTTGAATTCCCTAGATCCTGTCTGGCTCTCCACTGCTTCCCATCTTTCTCTCCTTTGCTCCCTTCATTTGTTTCCTTCTCTGCTCCAAGGATGATGTAAGCATACCCCCCTTTAAAACATTGCAGTCCAGTTATGCTATATATTACATACTAAAATCATACTGTGTTCATTCTTTTAGCTTACTTCATTTGACATTTCTTTCAGTTCCATCAGTGTTGCAATGAATTGCATGATTTCTTCATTCCTTACAGCTGTGCAACATTACATTGTATATATGTACCACATTTTCATGATCTCCTAGTTTGATGCTTAGGATGATTCTATATCTTTGCTAAGTGCTGCACCCTAATGGTGTGCATGTCCTTTTAAAGGATCGTTTTTTGTGTCCTGGGATAGATAGTCAGAATTGAATTTGCTGGGTAATATGATAACTCAATTCTTAGTTTCTGAAACATTTCCACATTTATTTCTTAACAACTCCTATGAGGAACCTGAGGGGAAACATAAAAAAATACACATAAAAGGGTCAGTCACATACTAAAGCATAGTTTGTGAGATAGAAATTAGTGTACTTTTCTAGTGTGTTGCTAAGGCATTCCTGATCCAGTGTTGACCAATGTGCCACAATGAATTGTTTGCTCCTGAGCACATCCAGAAATAGCCCTGAACACCACCAAGGGTCACTCCTATGTACAGAGCTAAGAACAGCCCATTAACACCACCACCAAGTGTGACCCAACTCTCTACACCACTATCACCAATAAATAAAATTATTTCTTTTATTTTAATATATAAAATCTTTAAGCACCATAATTACTAGTATGATTGTGGTTGGGTTTCAGTCATAAACAGTGCAACGTTCCTACCACCAATACCACCATTTTCCTCTTAAGAAATAAATAAAATAGGGGCCCGGGAGATAGCATGGAGGTAAGGCGTTTGCCTTTCACGCAAAAGGTCATCG
>PVKC010051782.1:0-10387 GCA_004027635.1 Crocidura indochinensis | reverse complement strand
CCCCTTCCCTCCTCTCCTCCCCATCCCTCCTCTCCTCTTCTCCACTCTCATCCCCTCTCCTCCCCTCCTTCCTTTCCTCTCTTATCATCTCGTCCCCTCTCCTCTTCTCCCCTTCCCTCTTCTCAAAAGAAGAAAAAAAAACAGAACAAAAAAATAAAACAAGTTGCCAATATTATTTGGGTGCCATGTTTTACCTTTTTATAATAGAATTGCAGTCATATAATATCCTAATATCACATTTACTTGTCAGTGTCCCTTCTCTGTTCTCTGAAAGTGTTCTCTTACCACTACCCCGTGGCAGATTCAGTCCTGCAATCTAAATCTCAGGGTCTTGTCAAATTGTTATTTCCTTACTGTGATTCTTTATATTTCACATACAAACTCATTCTATATTTTGCTGTTTTCTTTTTAAAGTAACAGGGTTTACAGGAAAAGCTCTCCAATTAAATTCTAAATGCACATTTTCAGTGGGAAATAAAACATCAGAGGCAAGAATGCAGACACAGTTTCCTTGTTTTTTTCTCTTAATTATTAGGCCAGATTTCTAGGTTTCCAAAGTTACATCTCAATTTGTTTCACTTTCTGGTTTTAAGTTCCACATGAATTTAGATTTTGCTATCTATTTATTCATATTCTAGTTAGTATTCTTTCCTTCTCAGAATATCTTTCCCTTTTATATTATCTTATTAGACTGAATATTGCTATTATAATCACCAAACCTTGAATTCTAGTAGTTTGGTACTACAATGGCTTATTTGTTTACTTATTTGTTATTTGCCTATGTGGACTGGGCTATTTAGCTTCTTAAACAGTGGGTAACTAAAAGAATTATTTTAGAATTAGTTTCTTATTATTTTTATTATTAATTAAGTTTAAATTGCATAGTTCTTTCTTTTTTTTCTGTTTTTTTTTATTATTTTTTTTGGTTTCTTTAGTTATTTCTTTATATTTATACCCATAATAGTATAAAATAGCAATTAATATCCATTTATATTATTATAGAGAGCAAACTATTCAATATACACACCATCATTCAGAAATAATCTTTTGCAATATATGCACATTGAACAGAGCTATAAGAAATCCTATCTAGTAAAAGAATATTCATTTTCATAAGTAGAAAAAAGTAAATGTGCTAAATCTTTAGCAAGTTTGAATAGTATCAGTGGGATGAAGAAACTGCCAAGGCAACCATCTTTTGATCTTTTACTGGGATGCTATTGTCTAAATCAAGAAATTTAACTTTTCCTCTTAAAATTTGTTCTTATCATATTATCCTTGTTTTCATTATCTTGTCCACATATATTTGTTTTATTTATTTACTCTTTATGTAAATAGTGTTTAAGTATTAGTTACTATTTATGTAAGGTTTTACCCTTTCTAGAACAAGGTAGAACATACACATGAAATGCATTTTGTATTATCTATAGTAACAAATAAGTATGAGGAATTGTTGATAGAATTGAGAAGCAAGATGATTATTTAAGCCATTCAGCTTATTTTAAATCAAATTAATCTTAAATTCATGCCTCTGTACCAAGAAGAAAATATCACCTATGCACCTTATGATTTATTAAATTCCAGAGAAATGATTACTTACCTAAACTTATATCTTAATAGCTGAGAGATTATCAGGATTTACCTTATAATATTTAAACTTTTATGTTTAGTTTTTCATTACTTCCATAGCATACATAATTTATACTCATATATTTTAGAGGGTCTTTTACCTTCTGTGAATTTATTGATCTGAATCTTTTCATATCTGATTCAACAGAATACAGTGAGAATAAAATGTGACTATTTACAAATGCTAAAAGCTACTATAAATCATGGAATTTGACAAACCTACTACATAATATTATTATATTTTTCTTAGATTCTAATAATGCCTCCTTCAAACATAATATGGAATTTTGTCAAGAAAAAATACTCTTAAATAATATTTTCACATGTGACTTTAGACACCTGCTAGTACCTTTTCTTTAAATCTTAATACTTTCTAAACATTCTTGAAAAATCAAAAAGTTCAATAGTTATTTTCATGAGTTGTTTCCTCATAATGTAAAAAAAACATTAAACACCTGCAATGCCACTCAAACTATACCTCTGAGTAAAATTTTGGAAACATTTACAAAAAATATATATACTTTAGAGGAAAAAGTTGTTCGATGCAGATAAAAACTTTAGAGCAGGAGCCGGAGAGATAGCATGGAGGTAAGGTGTTTGCCTTGCATGCAGAAGGACAGTGGTACGAATCCCGGCATCCCATATGGTTCCCCGGAGCCTGCTAGGAGCGATTTCTGAGCATAGAACCAGGAGTAATCCCTGAGCGTTGCTACGTGCCACCCCCCCAAATAAAACCTTTAGAGAAGAAAGTTCCAATACACCAGAATGAAAGTAACAACAACAACAACAACAACAAAAATCATTTGGAGAGACTACCAGGTTATGAGAAACAAAGACCACAAAGCCAAGACAACAAAGCCAAGACAACAATAATCAAATTTCTATTAAAATTTAAAAATCCAGTCTACTTATGCAATGTTGTGTAGCAAAATACCCCCATCACAGACTTAAATAATAGCAAATGTATGACTTCTTTTGTTTGTGCAGAACAGGAGTTTGAAAAAACATCTAACCAGAAGTTTCTAGAGTTGTTCTATCTCTAGAACTCTATGGGCTTCCACTCTAACAATGACTGACATGGATTCAATATATTTTTGCCTAAAATCTTAGCTAGAAGAACTCAGAAGGACATTTACTTTAGGTGTTACCACGTCCATATATGGTCTTTCAGCATGGTGACTTCAGATTTGTGCCTCCAGATGGTCAAACTATATATAGAGAAAGAACCAAGCAGTCACAGACATTTAAGATTTTATAATGCAAACAGTCTAGATTCTATTATGTTTTATTGGTAAGCACAGTGCACAGATGCTTCCTGGGTACATGATTTTTGAGTACATGTTACTCATATTTCCCTCTTTAAGACTTCCTTATTTTCATGCTGGCTCTTTCTCTCTCTTTCTCTCTCTCTCTGTCTCTCTCTCTGTCTCTGTCTCTCTTTGTCTCTCTCCCTTCCTTCCTCAGAACTTTCAAATAAAATTTATTTTTACTTTAAAAAATAAACATTTACAAAAGTCCAGACAGACTAAATGGAGGAACCATATACTACCTCTTAATAAACGATATGATGATCACACTATAATAGCCATTAAGTTTACAGGATTACTTCTAAAATATCTCATCCTGCATGCCTCGCCATTTGGGTCAACAACATTTGAAAAAAAAATTATTAGTCACGTAATTACAAAAGAAGGCTTATAGTCATATCTCAATGTCTGTTTCATGTTTATAAGTTGTTCAGGGTCGTTCCCAATGTGTGTGCACAGGATGTGAGGATATTTGTTCCTTGATGATGAGCTCTGATTACAGGGATAAAAATAGCATATAAGTGCTTTGATCTTTTTAATGTATTGCTTCTGTTTATCTTTTGGCCAATGGCTTCTTTCAGACACTGATAATTTACACTTCAGGGAAAAGTCAAAGTATAGTAAAGCCCAGAATAGTAATTACTGCCACAGTTGTGGAATCAAGGCTCTCAAAGAAAACCCTAAGTTAATTAGCTACTGACCTATTTACCTTGAGGCCACAGAGTAAGGTAAGGGACACTGGTTTAGAACTCCAATTTATGTTCTTTATTAATTATGACATTTCAGTCTGTGAGAGCCTACTTCTGTCAAGGCAGCAAGAGCAGAAGAAGGAAGGGTAAGATAAGAATAAACAGTTCAGGGGGCCAGAGCAGTGGTGCAAGAGGTAAAGCGTCCACCTTGCCTGCTCTAGCCTAGAACAGACTGCAGTTCAATAACCCGGCATCTCATATGGTCGAACGTTAGTGAGTGTGTACCCAGGAGTAACCCCTAATGTCAATGGATGTGACCCCAAAACCAAAAAATAAATAAATAAAAATTAATAATAATAAACAGTTCAACTGGGGATGGTGGGGAACCAACTGAGAACCAGCCAGGACACCAAACAAAAAGAATTTAGGGGTTCTTCTGTGTTTCTGTCTTTTATGTCTCCATTATTTACATTATTTAATAGTTATATTTCTTTTTTCCCTTATTTTGGCTCCTGCCCCTCCCAATTAGCAGTTATATTTCTTCTTCTTCTTCTTCTTCTTCTTCTTCTTCTTCTTCTTCTTCTTCTTCTTCTTCTTCTTCTTCTTCTTCTTTTTTAGGGAGAGGGAAGAAGAGGCAGGGAGAGCAGGAAAAGAAAAAGAAAGGAAAGGGAAGGAGGGTAGGAGGGTAAGGAAAAGGAAGATGTAGAGGGAAGGAAGTGGGGAGAGGAGGGCTAAAGAGGAGAGGGAAGGAGGTAAGAGGAGAGGTGAAGGAAGAAGAGGAAAGGGTAAAGTATAGGAAGGGAAGAGAGGAGGGGAGATGAGGTGAAGGAAGTGGAGAGGAGAGGGATTGAGGGGAAGAGAAAAGGGGAGGGAATGGAAGAGAAAAAGCAGTAGTTATATTTCTTAGTAGATCTCTCAACTTTTGTACAATGATTATGTTTTTTCATAAATGACTACATTATCCTACATTTTCCTATAGATGTGAAATTTTTATTTACCATAGTGTTAATAAATAAAATCTACAGTTAAAAAGAATCATTGACAATAATGAAAAGTTTTTGTTGACATGCTCTGAAATTGTGACTGAATTTCTGCATAATATTTTCAGAGGACGGCTCACACAAACAGTTCATATTATTAAAGAAAGGTGTGTAAAAATATGACACTTGAAGATGGCTGGGAGAAATTTCATCCAGGAATTTCCCTGAACTTTATGTGCTTGTTCAATTCCCCAGGAGGAGACATTCAAAATTTATTATAAGCAATACTGTATTTTCAGTGGTTAAACTTTGAAATAGTATGTTATGAATATACTTTTACTGAGTGAATATCTAAAATAGAAAATTTAATCTCTTCAATAGCCTTCCGTTTCTCTTCTCTCTCTGTCTCATTGTCTCTACCTGTCCCTCTCTCTTTGGTGAAGCAAGATAGTTTATTGAAACATATTTAGAAAGATGAGAGGGAAGTGAAAGAGGGAAGTAAATAAATGCTCAAGAGAGAAAACATTCCAGTGTAGTAAATGATATATTAACATCTTTAAATCCTCAAACTATGAAGCAAAGTACTTATCCAAAATCCAATACTGCCCATTTTTCATATAACTGCTTTAAATCAAAACTAGTTAAATTGATTTTTTTCCTTCTGATTGCTGCTAAAAAGTTCACTCCCAAACAGATTATGTATACTTCTTTGTAGCCCAGAGAAAATTTTACATTCAAGTAAAATCCTAAAATGATAAAAATGAGTTTACACACGAAGGAGGATCTGATAGATGTTTAATTATGATAAATCAAAATGTCTTGATAGATGGGGTGCCTTTTATGAATTAGACTTTAAAAAGTTTTAATTTCTCAATTAACCTTTAGCCACTAGCATCATATCAAGTTTCGTGCAAAGTCTTCAAACATCTAAGTAGGATATTCATTGCCAAAATATACAGAAACCTCTGGAACACAATTCAATGTATTTTCAAAATGAGAGGCTAGGGTTCGGCTTCTCTGTAACATAGCAATGTAAATGTTACCTTTTCTACTGTCAGTATTCCTTAATAAGTTTCTCAAACTGTAATGCAATGATGAAATTTGTGGAAGAAGAGGAAAAAGGAACCAAAAGATGAGGACAGAGAGGGAGAAATATGGACAAAAGGTAGAAGAGAAGAAAGAAAAACAAGTACTATATCCTGACTGGTGATGCAAACCAATAAAATCTGATCAACTAAATAAAACGTGAGAGTTCATAGGATAGGAATTTGCAGGTGAATGTTTGTTTTTGCATGATGAGAAATGAATCAAGAGGCTGAAGAACTAGAACAATGATATGGTGTTAGCTTTGTACATGACAACTTCAGTTTGATCCCCAGCACAACAGAGGTCTCCGAGCATTCAAGGAGTGGTCCTTGAGCACAGAGCAGGAGTAAACCCTGAGTACCACTGAATGAGAGTCAATGTTTCCCTCTTCAAAAATTAAAGAAAAAACTATGGCACTCTAATCCACTATCTAGAATCTCTATGTACTAAAACCAGACAAACAAACAAACAAAAAAGAAAAATAGAAAACCTTTTCCAAATTCTAATTTGATTACCCTAGTTAAACATGTGTCTATTCAGATTGTTGAAAAGACTGCTGAAAAGGCAGTTTGAGATACATGGTGTAGAAAAACACTGGAAAATTCCCTATGCTAAGCCTTGGGAATTTTGTGAGCATATAAACAAGAGCTGTAGATTAATCATCACAATTAAAATTCATTTAGAATTGTCAAAATAGTAAATACAATAAATTTAGAGTTATTTTTATTTATTTATTTTTTTTTTTTTTTGGTTTTTGGGCCACACCCGGCGGTGCTCAGGGGTTAGTCCTGGCTGTCTGCTCAGAAATAGCTCCTGGCAGGCACGGGGGACCATATGGGACACCGGGATTTGAACCAACCACCTTTGGTCCTGGAATGACTGCTTGCAAGGCAAACGCCGCTGTGCTATCTCTCCGGGCCCATTTAGAGTTATTTTTATCTAAAATTTTCTCTACCTCTTTTCACTATGTACACTGATGTTGTGTATGTAAACATTTTTATGGGATTATGTTACTGACCCTACCCTGATCGGTGATTGTGCCCTACCCTAGGGTGTGACCTGGCATTCTGCTCCCATCCTAGGGTGGTTCCTGATTCTGCTCCCATCATTGGGTGGTATCTGATCCCACCATTGGGTGGTACCCGATTCTGGGGCATAAAAGAAAGGGTCTGTGTAAGGTGAGGGGCATTTTTCCTCGGGCCTATTCTTAGGCCTTTTGTCTTCGGCCTCTTGACGGAATAAAGAGCTATTTTCTTCAGAAGCCTGACTGCCTGTTGGCTTTCTTCCTGCCACATTCACTTCAGAACCAGTGGCTGAACAGGGTAATAGACACGTGGTCCGAGCTGGAGGAGAAAGGCCTCATCCTCCATCCCTCCATCAGTCAACCTCATCAGGGGCTGATTTGCAACACACTGACTGTTAAAAATGATACAAAGGCTTGGAAAGATTTTAAAGTGTTTAAGGTGTCTGCCTTGTATGTGACTGACCAACATATTTTCTCTGATACCACATCCCTGAACACAGCTAGGAGTTATTCCTCGCGCAAGCCAGAAGTAATTTATGACAACTGTAAGTTGTGGTTCAAAAACAAAAATGAGGGGGAAAAGTAAAAGAAAAAATATATAGCATATTGTCATTTAATGGTTATAAGATTATATAGTTTTTAATGAGATTTCTGCAGATCTGTTATACTTAACACTATAAATTAGAACTAGAAAATAGTTAATTTAAAAAAGCTTAAGTAGTTTCTCATATTACTTTTTAAAGAAAATAAATTTAAAAAAAGCATTATTTTCCTTTTTGTTCCTCTCCTACAGAAGAAGTACAATAGAATATTGACTAAATGTGGAAAATAAAGAATAAGAAGTAAATGAAGAATTCATGTTTCTTATAAACCTGACTTAAAGAAAAGGTTGGAGAAGGAACACTTTTGAAGGGTTATAGACTTGAAAAGGCTACAAATTCAAAAATTTGTTTTAAATAGACATTCACATCAAGGAAGCTTAGGAAACAGGGTAGGTTGAGTGTTTGTGTATTTCTACTAGGAATTCTAATTTTGGTATATGTTCAAGCCCTTCATTATTCTAAAAATTGTGTTTTCCCTTATCATTACCAATGATAAGATTATATTTCCAGAAGTAATAATCCTACACAGATAATAGATTGTTTGCATAAGGAAAACGTGGACATAATACATTAGGAGCATTAGTGAAGTTCCTTTTAAATATTTTTTTTCATATGCTTCATTCCCAATATTCCCAATGTGCTACTTTATAAAGCCATCGTGGAGAGTTTGATCATTTTATGGAATCAAATGTGAATTTGACTCAGGGAAACATGAGGTGTTCGATAGATGGATAGATTTCTAGCAGAATGTCAGTCAATTCAGGGAACGTGGTCAAGTCAGCTGTACCTTTCATGCAATAATTAAAACCTGGCATCATCTGTGTATGCTGACCTGTCATCAGTGTTTACAAGCCAAAATTGCAGAAGGCCAGGCAAGGCTGACTTGGAGAGTTTGGCAGCACCTGTCTCAGTATATATGACTTTTTTCCAACCGTTCCATTAGTTCTCTGTATACCTTAAAAAATAAATGAAAGGCTGTGGTGGGAAAGGTTTTTGTTTTTTCTGTTTGTTTGTTTGTTTTTTGGTTTTTGTTTTTTTTTTTTAAAGAACTAACCAGTAACTGTGAAAGGGCAGCTGATTGAGAAGTATCTTGTTAAAGAATATCAGGACAGGATAGGAGGCAATGAGCAAAAATCACTAAAATTAGTAATGGTTTACAAGTGGTTTATTACTTAAGTTCTAAAAAAATAAAATGAGCAGCATATTTTAAGTCAGACATGTTTTTGAGAAATATTCAATGAATTAAGACCAAACTTTCTGATACAAGTTTCCACTCCAAGAAATATTGCCATGTGAAGAATAAGTGTGTTAAATGGAACCTTCTAGCTCATTTATCTGACTTAGTAACAACTTTCTCAATCTATTTCTTTTATGTACTAAAGATAAAAGATGATATGATTGTAGGAAATGGAGCATATAAATGTGAGCCTATAAATGTAGAGAGTCTAAGCATATTCTGTGAATATTAAGTGCCAACTTTAATCACTTAGAGCTTGATGCAAGAAGGTAACCAACTCCAATTCATGGAAGAGATTGCATTCACATAGTTTGCTAAGAATTGTTGTATTTTAAAATGCAAGCATATTATTTTAATGTTAGTATAAAAATAACAGTGAGAGAATAGTATGGTTGCCCTCTGACTTGTTAAAACTCATTCTGTCTTCATGTCAGTTCATATAAAAACAATATTATAAATGTGAAAAACAGATCAAATTGGAAAAGAAGTAAAACTATCACTATCCCTAGATAGTTTATGTATAGAACATTCTAAGAACCCAACTAAAGAAATTCCTGAAAATATCAAATAAAGAATCAAATAATCAAAGTAAAGCATCTTTTACAAGCAACAAATTAAAAAGTTTTTAAAACCTCATTTATAGTGACAAAAAATAAGAACCTAGGATGATGCGAGTGATAGTGCAGTGGTAGGGTATTTGTCTTGCATGCGGCTGACCCAGGATGGACCTTGGTTCCATCTAAAATTTATCAAAAATGTTAAAATTACTTTTCCCCAAGTCAGGAGTGATTTCTGAGTGCATAGGCAGTAGTAACCCCTGAGCATCACCCCAAACCAAAATATAAATACATAAATAAATAATAAAAAACAATAAATAAGAAATAAAATACATAAAGGTAATATTTCTGTATAAGAAAAAGTATTCTTTTTTTTGTGTGTGTGTGGTTTTTGGGTCACACCCAGCAGTGCTCAGGGGTTACTCCTGGCTCCATGCTCAGAAATTGCTCATGGCAGGCACGGGGGACCATATGGGGCACCGGGATTCGAACCGATGACCTTTTGCATGAAAGGCAAATGTCTTATCTCCATGCTATCTCCTGGGCCCCAGAAAAAGTATTCTTATACACTATATTTTATGAAATCATTCAAGAATCATAAGCAACTCACATAACACAATAAACAACTCTAAAATAAAGGAGGGGATAGAAAATTGAATAGACACTTTATAAACAAAGACATACAGATGGTGACAAGCACATGAAAAACAATTGCTCATTATCACTTCTTACAAAGAAAATATGATCAAAATTTTAATGAGCTTTATCCTCCCACCTGTGATAATGACCTATATCAAAAAGGTCAGAAACAGCAAATGTTGGTAGAGTTGTGAAGAAAAAACACATATACTCTAATGGTGGACATGCAAGTTGGTTATACCTCTACCAAATATAGAGTATGAAGATTTCTAAAACTTCAGAAAATCAGTACACAATTTGATCCACAAACAAATTCAATTCCCAAGGATCTATCCAAAGCACTGATTTGAAATGATAAATCCACATCTATATTCACAGCAGCCCTTTTAATAATAGCCAAAATCTGGAAAAAAGCTCAAGTGTTCAATGACAGATGAGAGGATGAAGATGTGTTTGTTCCTGTGATCTGTGAATCAGAACCCAGTGCCTATGGGAACATTGTTACCACCCATTTTCAGTGAAAAGAGATGAAACTCATTCCTCTAAGACAACCTAGACTCTTTTAAATTCAAACTCCTATTCTGTCAATAAGGTACAGGGAATTCCTTTACCTAAGTCCAAGCTGCAGGCAGTGGGG
>PVKC010051781.1:0-10373 GCA_004027635.1 Crocidura indochinensis | reverse complement strand
CTCTTTCCAAGGCCTTATTCTTTTGATGTGTAACATAATCTGTAATTAGATATCCAAGCACCCAGGAATATGTAAAGAGAAGATCTTGGGCAGGGGTGGCGAACAAGTTCGACACAAAGACCCAAAATTTTGAACTGTGAGAGTCAGAGAGCCGCATCACACAGTGACCTGCCAAAACAGACACTTAAACAAAAGCATATAATTTTAACAATAATCTATTAAACACATATTGCATTTTGCCATTTTGAGTGAGGGTCAAAATCATGCAGTGATGGTGAGGGTGTGCTGTGTCCTCCACACTCAGAACTAACGGCAAGATGTGACCCAACATGTGCCACACGGGTTCCCGCTCTCTGGCCAATGCAGTTGTTTCCGAAAGATGGGAGACTGGAGGACGCATCCTGGGGGCGGGACTGCGTGCTCGGAGATCTCTCCTCAGGGGTCCCTCCCTCCTCAGAAGCAGCAGAACAAAATCCAAACTTGGCAAAGAGCCACAGTATACGAAATAATGATAAGAGGCAAAGAGCCACATTCATTTTGACCGGGAGCCGCATGCTGCTCAAGAGCCACGTGTTTGCCACCCCAGATCTAGGGGAATATAAAGACCGCATATTACCATTCAAGTGTTTCTTCTAATAAATAGGTAGGTTTAGGGCCCACTATTTTAAAAAAAAATGTTAGAAAATTTTCACCTCTATTCTTCATTTAACAAAGTACCAATAGTCATACTGAAGTCGATCCACATTCAAGCCCCAGTTCTGTCACTATTTGTGTTAGCTCAAGCAGGTAATATCACACAAAAAATATGTTCCAGACTCAATGTTAAGTAATATATTCATCATTTCTTTTACCTTAAAACATGAGAAAAATATGCCTTAATCCTATTTTTTAAGAAACTAGGAAACTTTTCCCACTTTCTAGTCCCATCTTTATCACCAGCCAGCACTTTAAGTAAAACCCTAATTGTGATTGCTGGCTGAGTCTATAACCCCACCTCGCCCAGGGGGAAAGACTTGAGGTGGAGAGTTGTAAGCAGAAGAGATAGTTGAAGGAACAATTAGATTGAACTGGCTACAGCTTTTCTCCTTGATTTGGACAGACCTTTGACTTCTTTTGTCTATATCCTTTTACTTTATATCATATACCAGTTCCTTTTTCTTTTATCTTGCCCTCAATCTGACCTTACCTTGGTCTCAAACCCATAGCTCTCTCCCTCATTCTCTCTCTCCTAGACTAGAGGTCTGTCATAGACACCCTAGGCCTCTCTAATAAAAAAAGACTGAGATGTTTGTCAGAGTCTTGCCTGCAAGGCACTATGTACACATCAACTTGGGTCCATCTCCAGCAATTCGGCTCTGACAATACTTTGTATTGTTATGTTATTATTAAAACTTTATTTGAATCCAAAACACAACATCTTTCTCTCTGCCCTATTTAACTTCACTAAGTCTCCTTGTCTCATAAGTATGGGTGAGATAAAATACCTACTTTAATAAGCTGTTTGGGGCTTAATTAGCTACTCTAACTAGCTGTATAGACCTTAAATGGCAACCTAAATGGAAGTCATTATTTTCTTTTGTATATATAGAAGATGAAACTAATTTGCCATGGTAGGCCTGTGTTTTGAATTCTTTTCTAGTGGTGGTGATGGATTTTCATTATTCATTCACAATCTCTGGTTCTGGCGTCAATGATCAATAGCACCCATTTGTGAGATGACAGTTCAGAGTTAACCTATGGCCATGGAACTGAAGAAAGCCGACTAGCCCATATGGGAACTGAATTAATGATCTGGAACTGATAAGCTCTATACTCAGATGAGTTGGAATAACTACACATCAGCTGTTGTCATGAAAGCACTGACTAAAGATGATAAGATTCAGGAAAGAGCAAGTTCTCTTTGTTCCTCTTGTAAGTCCATTCATTAAAGGCTTGCAAATAAAACATACGTCTTGCCAGAAAAATTCTCTGTTATCATAAACTAAATTAAGGTGAAATTCAACATACTTCTCCATTTCATATTCCAGACATATTAGTATCAATCTATTTCTCTTTTATGAAGACTAAACCTACACTGCAGAAAACAAAATGCATTAGAAAAACAAAGAATATGAGAAAACAAACAAGGTTGAAACATGTATTACTTTCCCATTTCATTCTTAGCTACCCTCCCCACAAAAAACAGCAGGGATACTTGAGGAAAGAATAAAATAAATGCAAACCAAATAAAATTATTGCATATTATTATTCCCCACTGGGTTTGCTTATAGCACATTTATTTGGGAATTATTATTTATTTTTATAGCACATATTTGGGAATATGTTACTATTTTTGTAAAACTATTGCAGTAATATTTGCCTTAATTCTTACATTTATTTATTGCAGGGGTGGGAGGTTTGAGTCATACCCAGTAGTGTTCAGGGCTTACCCTTAGCTCTGTGCTCAGGGAACTACCTGCAGTGTCAGGAATCAAACTCAGGTTTACTACATTAAAGGCAGATAGAATACCTATTCTATCTCTAATTCCATTATTGTTTATTTCATGCAAATAAACTTTTTTTTAAATAAGACAGGAGTGCTTGCTTACCTTGCATGCAGCAGACCCAGCCTTCCAAAATCCAAACAACAACAACAATAATAATAATATAAGAAATCTTATCAAAGTTGCTTCCAAATCTTTAACAATTTCCAAAATAAGTAACTATTCAAATATCCTTACATTTTCTTTAACTGTTCCCCATAAAAAAGAGTCAAATCCCAAGGATTGGCCTCAAGATTTCCTTCATTAACAGCTTTGTAAAGTTATTTACAGGCTCATAAAATATTTTTCTCTCCTCTAATGAAGAAAAACGTTCTACCTTGCTTAGCACGTAGTATTACCAAACTGAGCATATTCCTCATTATTCCCTAGCTTAACTTGAAACACTGTTTTGTTAAGAAACTTTTACATATATCATGAAGAGGGGAATAAAGACAAAAATAATTTTCTGTCCAAGTATCTCTACTAATAAAAAAATAACTGCTCACAAAATAAACCTTTTCATACCCTAATTTAAATTTAAAAATAGAACTTTTTTGCACCCTAATGACCCTCTTAGTTCTAGCCACTTCTTACCCATTCCCACCAAAGATAACCACTATTTGACTAGATTTGCTGGTTTTTCTTTTTCTTTTAATGAAATCATGCTATATATGCATTCCTTTTTAGTCTTAGTCTGCCCAAAATGACAACTCTGAGATTCAGTCACATTGTATCATGTGTCCATAGTTTAGTTATTTCTACTGCTGTGCAGTATTCTTCTATTCTGTTATAATTAATACCATTTGAATTTTTTAATTATAAGACATTTTGTTTAGTCTTCATTTTGGGGTACTACAAATAATGTGATAATGTACATTCTTGTAAGCATTTTATGGTAATTAAATGTACACAAGTGATATGGTCAGAATAGCTCTGTTTCTACCAAAACTTGAATTTTATAATCCTAATCCTCAACTTGATAGTATTAGAACATGGAGCCCTTATGTAGTACTTAGTTTATACATGTAAAACTGTCATGAATAGGATTCTTATTAAAGAGTCACTTTCTTTTCATCTCCTTTTCAAAGGGCTAGGATATAAAAACCTGAGAGTAGGAAGATGGCCCTAATCCAACAATAATGGCATCCTGACTCCAATATTATGAAAAACAAATATCTATTTTTTATAACTTACCAAGTCTGTGGTCCACGGTTAGAGTCAAGTGAATGGGGCATTTCAGTTGGGTA
The DNA here is from genome assembly GCA_004027635.1 of Crocidura indochinensis. Taxonomy (NCBI): domain Eukaryota; kingdom Metazoa; phylum Chordata; class Mammalia; order Eulipotyphla; family Soricidae; genus Crocidura; species Crocidura indochinensis. The sequence goes on along the minus strand of PVKC010051781.1, from coordinate 6,604 downwards.
TAAAATGAAATTATGGCATCGTGGGCTATGCTCAGTCTTAGGCAACACTCCCAGTTTTGCCCATTTAACTAATTTATGCTTCCACAATCAATGAATGAGAACTTGGTCCTCCTTTAGTTTCCCATAATTGCAATCATATAATAAGTCTTCTTTTGTTGTCTTGAAGGTATTTGATGGGATCCTAATATGGCTTGAGGTTTCATATCCCTAAGGGTTAATGATTCTGGGTATTTTTTCATAGCTTTGGCTTCTTTAATACCTATCTTTTACAGTCAAGTTCAAGAGTTTTACCTATTTTCTTTTCCTTTCTTTGTTTTAATTATTTACTCTTTTTATATGATGGAGAGCTGACCTGTTACTGAAAATATAAATTTCTAATTTGTTACCCTTTCTAGACATGCTTTTCTTTATTAAATGATACCTTCTGAGGAACAGAACCTCTTAAGGTCAGCATAATTGAGGTATTCTGTCCACTTCTTCACCTCTCACTTACATACTCATGACTTTCTTTAGATCACTGTCCTCAAAAGTGCCTTTACAAGAGCACAAACAACAAGCAAGGCCAGGTTTTCATGAACTAGATTAAAAACACCTACTTATCATGTCCTATTCCCTTGGTCTTCTTAACTATAACTGTCTGTTCTGTTATTTGTTTATTTTATCTATCACCCAACATTACAGTGTAAGTTCAATAAAGGCAGGAAATTTATTTATTCTGACTGGTAATTTGTACATGAATGATACTAAGTAAATAATGTCTTCAAAATATATGTTATATACATAAAATGTGACTATAACTTATGACTCTCATAATTCAGTGTGCTTTTAAGTTCTCAAATATTTTTTCTTCATTTTCTGGCAAATTTTCAATGTCTCCTAGTTTTCTTCTTCCCTAATTTTATTTATTGTATTTTATATTAGATATATCAAAATATTTTATTTACTTTATAATTGAAGCAATGGGATTTACAATATTGTTAATTATGTTTCATACATGTCATTTCAACATGTGGTTTATTCTTTAAAGCTATCTTGAATAACCTTAAACTTTGGTTAAATATTTCCTACTTCTATCTATATGCTAAGTGATTTCCTGAGTGTAATCCAATTAAAACTTCTTTAACTTTATTCTGCCTCAATTAATCACTAAAGATTTTAAGCAATTATATTTCTATAAATGCTTGATTAACTTCTAATATGACTATTTTGTTCTCTTTTTAAATTTTTATATATAAAATATTTATTTAAGGACCATGATTACAAGCATGATTTGTAGTTGACTTTCAAACATAAACAGAACATTCCCCTTCATCAGTGCAACATTCCCACCACCAATGCTTTTCCTTCCTCCTTACCAAACTTTGCATGTATTTGAGACAAGCATTCTACTTCTCTCACTCATTAAGATTGTCATGATAGTTGTTAGTGTAGTTATTTCCCTAACTACCACTATTGTTTGTGGTGAACTTCATATTGTGAGTTGGACCTTCCAGCCATCATCTTTATTGTCTCTGGGGATTATTACAATAATGTCCTTAATTTTTCTTAAGACCCATAGATAAGTTAGACTACTCTGTGTCTATCTATCTCCCTCTGACTTATTTCACTCAGAGTAATAGATTCCATATCATCCATTTATAGGAAAATTTAATGACTTCATCTCTCCTGACAGCTGCATAATATTCCATATGTACCACAGTTTCTTTAGCCATTCATATATTGAAGGTCATATTGGTTGTTTCCAGAGTCTGGCTATTGCAAAGAGTGCTGCAGTGAATATGGGTGTAAGGAAGGGATTTTTGAATTCTACTTTTGTGTTCCTAGGGTATATCCCTAGAGTGATATTTTTATCATATCGTATGGGAGTTCAATTTCCAAATTTTGAAGTAATCTCTATATTGTTTTCCATAAAGGCTGAACTGGACTGCATTCCCACCACCGGTGAATGAGAGTTTATTTCTCTCCAAATCCCCACCAGCATTGATTGTTCTTGTTCTTTGTGATGTGTGCTAGTCACTGTGGTGTGAAATGGCACCTCACTGTTGTTTTTATTTTCATCTCCCTAATGATTAGTGATGTGGAGCATGTTTTTATGTGCCGTTTGGCCATTTGTATTTCTTCGTTGAGGAAGTATCTGTTCATTTCTTCTCCTCATTTTTTGATGTGGATAGATATTTTTTCTTGATAAATTCTGTCAGTACCCTGTATATTTTCGATATTAGCCCCTTATCTAGTGGGTATTGGGTAAATAGTTTCTCCCATTGTGTGGGTGGCTTTTGTATTCTAGGCACTATTTCGTTTGAGGTGCAGAAGCTTCTCAGCTTAATATAAACCCATCTGTTTATCTCTGCTTCCACTTGTTTGGAGAGTGCTGTTTCCTCCTTGAAAATACCTTTAGTCTCAATGTCATGAAATGTTTTATTTATGTGTTCTATATACCTTATGGTTTCAGGTCTGATATCAAGGTCTTTAATCCATTTTGTTTTACCTTTTTGCATGGTGTTAGATGGGGGGTCTGAGTTGCTTTTTTGCAAGTGTCTAACAAGTGCCAACACCATTTGTTGAAGAGCCTTTCCTTGCTCCATTTTGGATTTTCTGCCCATGTATCAAAGATTAGTTGATTGTATGTCTGGGAAACATTCCCAAATACTCAAGTCTATTCCACTAATCTATTCCACTAATCAAATACCATGCTATTTTGACAACTGTTGCTTTGTATTACAGATTAAAATTGGGGAAAGGAATGCCTCCCATATTCCTTTTTCCAAGGACTGCTTTAGCTATTAATGGGTGTTTATTGTTTCAAATGAATTTTAGGAAGCAGGCTTTTTTGTTGTCGTTGTTTTTGTTTTTGTTTTTGGACCACACCCGGCGGTGCTCAGGGTCTACTCCTGGCTGTCTGCTCAGAAATAGCTCCTGTTAGGCACAGGGTACCATATGGGACACCGGATTCAAACCAACCACCTTTGTCCAGGATTGGCTGCTTGCAAGGCAAACGCCGCTGTACTATCTCTCCAGGCCCAGGAAGCAGGTTTTTATAGTTTGTTTTGTTGTTGTTGTTGTTGTTGTTATGGGTCTTTCACCTCTTTAATTAAATTTATGCCAACATATTTGAGTTTGTGTGGCACTAATGTGAATGGGATTGTTATTTTAATGTCCATTTCTTCTCTATAATTATTAGTGTATAAGAATGCCATTGAATTTTACATGTTAATTTCGTAGCCTATAATTTTGTTATATTAATCTATTGTTTCTAGAAGCTTTTTGGCAAATTAGTGTTTTATAAATATAGAATCATGTCATCTGCAAACAGTGAGAGCTTGACTTTGTCCTTTCCTATCTGAATGCCCTTGATATATTTTTCTTGCCTAATTGTTATGGCAAGTACTCCCAGTACTATGTTGAATAGTAGTGGTGAGAGGGGGTAGCCTTGTCCTGTACCAGATTTTAGAGTAAAGGCTTTTATTATTTCTCTATTGAGAATAATATTTGCCATTGGTTGTGGTAGATGGCCTTAACTATATTGAGAAAAGTTCCTTTCATTCCCACCTTGATGAGGGTTTTTATCAAGAATGGGTATTGGATTTTATTGAATGCTTTCTTTGTATCTTTTGATATGGTCATATAATTTTTATTTTTCATTTTGCTGATATGATATATTCTGTTGATTGATTTTCAGATGTAAAACCATCCTTGAATTCCTGGGATGAAACCTACTTGATCAAAAATCTCAGGCTTCAAAAAAGCAGAGAGGAGGTCTAGGACATCTTCCGTGTATCAGGACACACAGCAGAAACCAGTCTAACTCTCTGTGAATTGGATGCTCACCTCTGAGTAAGTAGAAATATTAGGTAACAAGGCAGAGATGATCAAAATTGCAAATGCTTGAGAGGATAAAGGAGACCCAAGATGTCTGCCATGTTTTAGGTCACGCAGAAGAAACCAGCCTGACTCTCTGTGGAAGGGACTGCTCACTTCTGAGAAGATGAGACCTCAGGAAACAAAGGTGGAGAGGATCAAAATTTTACAAAAATCTCACAAAGTAAAAACCAGTTTGACTTTCTATGGGTGTGGGCAGGCCTGCTTATCTGTGAAGAAGATCGAAATCCCAGGCCAACAGATAGAACAACGAACAGCAGGTAGGAGACCCATTACATCTGCCATCTTTTGGGTCACACAGCAGAAACAATTCTGACTCTATGTGGGCAGGACTGCTCACTACAAAGGAAGACGAACACTCGGGAAAACAGAGCAGAGAGGATCAAAATCCCAGGCCTCAAGACAACAGAGGAAAGGCCCAAAACATCTGTCATGTTTCAGGAAACACAATAGAAAACTGCCTGACTCTCAATGGGCATGACTACTCACCTCTGTAGAAGATGAGCCCTCAGGGAATGATAATGAGAGGATAAAAATCCCAGGCCACAGGACAGCAGAGTGGAGTCCCAAGACATCTGCCGTGTTTCAGACCGCACAGCAGAAACCAGTTTGACTCTGTGAGCGGGACTACTCATGTGAAGAAGACAAACTCTCAGGGAATAATGGCAGAGATGAGCAGTCTCAGGCCATAGAACTGCAGAGAGGAGCCCAAAGACATCTGCTTTGTTTCACGTCACACAGAAGAAGCCAGCATGACTCTGTGTGGACGAGACTGCTCACCTCTGAAATAGGCTGAGTCATCAAGAAACAATGGCAGAGATGATCAAAATCCCAGGCCACTTGATAAGAGAGAGGAGACCCAGAATATCTGCCATATTTTAGGTCACATAGCAGAAACTAGACTGACTCTCTGTGGCCTGGCCTGCTCAACTCTGTAGAAGAGGATCACTCAGAAAACAATGGCAGAGAGGATCAAAATCTGAGGCCACAGGATAGCAGAAAGGAGGTCCAAGAGGTCTTCCATGTTTCAGATCACACGGTAGTAATCAGATTGATTCTCTGGGCAGTACTGCTCACCTCTGAAAAAGATGAGCCCTCAGGGAACAATGTAGGAGGTGACCAAATTCCAGGCTACTAGGTAGTAGAGAAGAGGTGCACAATGTCTTCCATGTTTCAGGTCTCACAGCAGAAAACAGCCTGGCTCTCTTTGGGCAAGACTAATCGCCTATGAAAATGATGAGCTCCATGAAACAATGGTAGAGAGGAACAAAATCTCAGGCTGCCTGACAGCACACGGAGGCCCAGGACATCTGTCATTTTTCAGGTCACACAGCAGAAACCAGTTGAATCTCTATGGGCAGGCCTACACACTCTGAAGAAGATGAGCCTGCAGGTAACAATGGCAGGGGGATCTAAATCCCAAGGCAAAGGGCAGTAGAGAGGAAGCCTGAGACATCTGCTGTGTTTCAGGTCACAAAGAAGAAACCAGCTTGACTCTATAAACAGGATGGCTCACCTCAGAAGAAGACAAACCCTCAGTGAACAATGCCAAAGAAGATCAAAATCCCAGATCACCAGACTTCAGAGAGGAGTCCAAAGACTTCTGCCTTGTTTCAGGTCACAGAGCAGAAATCAACCTGACTCACTGTGGGAGGGATTGCTCACCTCTGAGGAAGATGAGTGTTCAGTAAACAAAGGCAGAGAGGAACAAAATCATAGGTCACCAGGCTGCAGAGAGTAGGCCCAAGACGTCTGCTATGTTTCAGCTCACACAGCAGAAACCAGACTGACTCTGTGTCCAGGATGGCTCACCTCTGAAGATGAGGTGAGAGGTTGTTGGGACTCATCATGATTGTTCCTCAGGGAACAATAGCAGACTATCAAAATCACAGTCCACAAGACAGCAGAGACAAAGCCCAAAACATCTTCTGTGTTTCAGGTCACAAAGCAGAAACAAGCTTGAGTCTCTGTGGGTGGGACTACTCTACTCTGAGGAAGATGAGCCCCATGAACAATGGTGGAGAGGATCAAAATCTCAGTCCACCTGACAGCATATGGAGGCCTGAGATGTCTACCATTTTTCAGGTCACACAGCAGAAACTGACCTGACTTTCTGTGGGTGGAACAGCTCACCTATGAAAAATATGAGCCCTAAAGGAAATATGGTGGAGTGAATCAAAAATCCAGGCCAGAGAGTGTGTTGGGGAAGTGCGTGTGCGTGGCTGGGCCGGGCTGGGTGGTCACTTGGAGCAGCTGCTCACAACTGAGGTGAGGCAGAGAGACAGGCCAGAGGCTCCTCCTGGAGCCAGAATGCAGGCTTGTTTCTTTCTTTTTTCGCTTTTCTGAGTTACTCACTCCTGCCAGTGCTCAGACCTCGCTCCTGACACCATGCTCAGGGACCACTCCTAGGGCTCGGGAGACCCTCAGGGAGGGAGGGACGTGCGGGGGATCGAACTCAGGGTGCCTTCCCCCACAGCTGCCTCCCTCTTGCTGAACCTCCCTCCATGTTGTCTCACTGGCTCTTGGTTGTGCACACGGCCGTCATAAAAACGAAGTTGGTTAGACCAAATGACACAAGGGCTGTTCACAAATACTTTGATTATAAAAGGCTGCTGCCTTGCTTCCTGCCTGCTTTCCTGTGTGAGGCAGCCAAGATTATGACATTGACCATAACCTCTTTAGGACCCAGCACAGGGTAAGCTGTCTCTGCCCAATAAGGGTGAAG
>PVKC010051780.1:0-10368 GCA_004027635.1 Crocidura indochinensis | reverse complement strand
TCACAAGAGACTTCCCTTAACGCTTAGAAGACTTAAGAACATCAACGACCTGCATACTGGACAGGGCTTTCTGCAATGCCCTGTAATTGTAAGGTGAACTGAAAGGACGCTCTGCACCATCCTAACCGCAATATAGGATATGCAGATTCCAGGATCTTGAACACAGGAACATGATACCAGAAACTGAGACACCATGGAAAGTAAAAATGAGTTGGCACTACAGACAATGATTTGGATTGAGTAGCCAAGTGGTTATCTTTAACATCGCCACTTGGGTATGGCACTTGCCTTGAATGCAGCAGACCCAGTTCGATCCCCAGCTCTGTCTATTCCCCATGTTTGCCAGGAGTGATCCCTGAACTGCTCAGTGAATCTGGTGTAGATTAAAATGCGGGCTTTTCAAGGTGAATACTTATCTTTTTTTTTCAGACCCAAGAAGCCAGCATAAATAATGGGCAAGAAGATAATGACGAGGAGGATGCCACTTCAGTGCAGGCACATTGTCCTGGTAGGCTTTTCCCCTGCCTGTGCATGTTGATGTTATGTCTCTATGAACTGGCAAAATCAGACTGAAGTGAAGGGGGAAAGGAACTTAACTGAAGAACAGTCTACAATACCAGAGAGAAATGAACAGTTCATCTCCTTAAATACATATAATACATAATAAGTTGAGTGTTGAATAACCAAGCACTGTTTTTTTCCTGCCCAAGACAGGTATATATAAATGATCTATCTGAAAATGAAATATTTTCACATTTTTTAGTAAATAAAGCCACATCCTTCTCAGATCCTGGTTCTCACAAATGGACCTGAGTTATTTTTTTCTCTTGCACCTATCTGGGTTCTCTGGTGTGTGGAGATGACTTGTCTTCTGGCAGTCCAGAGCACTATCTGCACAGTGGACCCATGAGTGTCCAGCGGCTCCACTGTCTATTGCCAATCCACACCCACCTGCCAACTCATATGACAACTCTTCTTCCACCCCACATCACCCACAAATGAGGAACATCTGGTAGTGGAGACACCAGTGTGCTGCCAACCACCCTATATCACCCACAGGCAGGAATTCCAGGGTCCAAAGTTCACCAGGTACTGCAAAAGCAGCCGTTTTTGGTTTTGGTTTTGGTTTCTGCCATCCTCCTCAATGGACCTACAAGAACCAGTCACATCTAACAGCTCCTGCTGACAGATGGCTAATCCACCATGAGCGTTCAGCTGCACACAGGGCCATGAAACACGGTGCCCAGATTAGCATGCTTGGTAAACAGCGCTAGATAATTCTAAGTGTCCTAGACACTGACAAATGTGCTAAGTTTCTTCAATTACACATTTTATTGTCATTTTGACTATTTTTATGACGTCATCAGTGATCCTTATCACTGATCGTCAGCAAGACATTTACCCTTAGGACAACCACCACTAACAAGAGAACTGCCTGGTCCCGGAGAGATAGCACAGCGGTGTTTGCCTTACAAGCATCCGATCCAGGACCAAAGGTGGTTGGTTAGAATCCCGGTGTTCCATATGGTTCCCAGTGCCTGCCAGGAGTTATTTCTGAGCAGACAGCCAGGAGTAACCCCTGAGCACCACCGGGTATGGCCCAAAAACCAAAAAAACAAAAACAAAAAAACACGAGAACTGCCTCTTTTTATTTTTAGGAGACAAAGTGGGACTGTGCAAGACTCCAGCACTTCCACGGAAGCTGGGAAAGATATCTCTAGGGTCAGGAAGCTCTATAAAATGTACAAAGTCACCCTGGAGGGTAGATTTCAGGGTGCCCATGTGAGGCATCTCTGCCCTGCACCCTCACATCAGGCACACACAGAATCATGAGGCATGTGGAACAATTAAGAATATCCCTGGGACAAGCATGTGTCTATATTTAAAAAAAAAAGTCACAGGCCCATTGTTAACTGCTTCATTTACAAGCAAATTAAATTGATACTTTCCTTGTCATTATCCCTTCTGTCATCTGCTCATTACTTATTTGGTCAGTTGGAGCTCTTTTCTAACATAAATACCAAAAAAGCAATCAAACAATAACTAGCAAAACTGAATATTATGTTGTTATATGAGATCACCAAATGCTGCTCATTGATGAACTATCTTGAAAGATCAGGAATTATCCAATGATATGCATCAGTCTTGCACTAGGTTTCCAGTTCCCTGCTCTGTGTGAGAGCCACAGCAAGTCTGGCCTAGGTGAAGAATCTCACCACAAACCATGCACTGTTTCAGTCACAGACCTGCAGTGGGACCATTCACTCACACACAGGCCCGGGGCCGACGGTGCAGCTATGGCAGGGACGGAGGAAGTGGTGGAACCTGAGCACTGTCTGCAGGCAGCCAGCACAGGGAGCCTGGGAGAACAGTATGAAAACTTGTATGCCTGCATCACTGGAGACAACCTGGACACACCCACAGAGCCTCCACCCCTGAGTAGACCACCCCTGCCCCCACCTCGGCCCATGGAGGGTGCAGCCCGGCTGGAAAATGCACCCTGTACACTGCAAGGTACCAGCTAGAAAGCTCTGCATTCTCCCCTGTCTAGGTGTATGTCTGTGGGACGAGGGCTCTGGCTCTCCCTATCTAGGTAGTGTGTGCCTGAGGGAGGAGGTCCCAGGATCTCTCAGTCTAGATCTGTGTCTGAGGTAGTAAGGCCCTGGCTCTATCTGTCTGGGTGTATGTCTTATGTCTTACCCAATAATAGTCATAGGACACCTTTGCCAAGCAGAAGCAATAGTTTTACTTTCTGCGTGCTGAGTTAGTGAAGAAGTGACAGTTGGAAAGGAGTCTGGAACCCTTAAGGTAAAGTGAACTCCCTGTCTCAAAGGGATACTCCAGACTTCGTCTGCTTCAGCCAGAATGAGAATTTGCATATTAGTCCTTGACCCTTTCAGAGGTGAAGTTTAGGCAAAATACCAGGGCAAGTCTTGTAAAAGGTAAAATACTTCAAAAAACCCTAAGAATTCATCCCAATATTGATGTACAATGGTAAAATTTTTCCATATGTTATTTATGTGTCTTCAAGAAGTCCATGACATTTCACTTTCTCTCTAAACAGAGCCAACAGTAATAAGCTTTAAGATGATTTATAGAATTGACACCATTTTCTCTTTTGCAATTTATGGAGTACTTTACCTACCAGGAACACAGGTGCTCCTATTCTGCAGATTCTGGGAGGACCAAGGAAGTGACTGATGACCAGCAGGTAACTCCATTGTACACCTTTTAAAAGTAGGGAACGTGCTGGAAAGTCAGATGGAGCCAAGCCAGCATTGGTATGATCTCGGATCAAGACAAGAAGTGGGAAGTGAAGCTGGCGCTGAGGAGGAAGAAGAGGCAGAGGGCCAGGAGGATCCATACGCGTTCACCGAGATCCAAGATAGCGAGTATGATACTGTGCTGGCCTGTTCCAGGAGCACAAAGACGAAAACCAGGAGTCGGTCCTTCATTGTCAACAGGCCTCCTGCTCCTGCCCCTCGGCCCCCCATGAGCCCACCAAGAGAGGAGACCACACCCTACATAGCCCAGGGTAAGATGCTTCTTCTTTATAGGGAGGGCCTCCTGCCAGCACCTAACCTGCCAAAGAGGAACAATGTCTTTAAGTCCAGGTGAGTAGCCTGTGGCCATTTCTAAGTTCAGAACCACAGTGAGCCGAGCAAAGAGTATGAGCAAGATCTAGTTTCTAGCTCTATGAAGGAATGGATTTAAACACACATGAAATTATTGCATGTGGAGAAATTTTGCTTAGTACTCATTTTGTGATTGTGTAAGAGACTCCTAAGAAAAGCTGTCACCCACAAAAATAAAGGTCTTCCCTTTTCTGTTCCAAATTCTGTATAGAATAATTTCCAAAACTTAAAAAGATTTGAATCCTAGTTTCTTTGTTAGCTTTATCTACTGTAGTTCCTGTTTCAGTTACTTTCAGCCTATTTTTTCATTTCATGTGGATCTACTCAGAAACAGAACCGCCTTATTTCTTAACACCCAGAATGAAGTTTTAGAATCTTAAATTTATGAACACTTAGACTGGGTCCTTGAAGTTAATAGTCCAAAGTTAAAAACTGAAGCAAATCTTTGAATAATAATGAGTTTTTCATATGTAATATTACTCACTGGTGTAATGCATCAGCCCTCAGGAATTTCTGGCTAATACTAAGTTTGTATATTATAACCTATTTCACATAACCAATATGAAACACCATTATATATGTTTATATAAGGTTTTAATTAGAAATATTTTTTCTAAAAAAATACACAGGAGCTCTGTTAAGCCAGGCAGGGAGGGAGCAATGTGGTGCATACAGGTAGGGATAGACTTCCTAAGCCAGCCATCATCCTTGAAATGAAAAATATGGGAAAGAAACACCAATTCTAGTTTTGAAAAATTCCTGTACAATAGATAGCAAAATAAAATCAGAGTGAGTGGTTTTTTAGAGATTTTTGGACAAAATGTTAGGAATGAAAATATTTGGGGTATAAGCCAAGAGGTAGTATATATGCAAATCATCTCAACCAAATTTGTAAATAGAACATTAAATATATAACCACGTATGTTCAAATGACACCCTTCTGATTTTCTGAGAGATGTAGGAACATTTGTTCAGTGTATATATATATATATATATATATATATATATATAAAATTACCAGTATAATATACTTAACTCTATAAGGGAAATGTTTAAGGAACTATAAAAGTCAGTGAATGTGAATGCTTCATCCAAAGTAAAGTAAATTTGTACAAAATTGTCTGTATTGCTTTTGTTTGTTTCTGTACTATACCTATTGGTGCTCTGGGGACAATATGCAATATCAGAGATCATACCTGCTATACTATCTCTTTGACTATACTATCTCTATATAACCTACTATACTATCTTTTTAGCTACATTTTGCTGGTTTGGGGGTTTGTTTTTGGGCTACACTCTGTGTTGCTCAGAGGACTTTATGCAGGATCAGGGAAGAAAATGGGATGAACCATATAAGGGCAAACACCTTCACCCATATAGCAGTGCTATACTACAAATTCTGACAGACAGCCATGAGCCTCAAACCTCTCAGTGGTGCTGAGGACCGGTGGCCACAGGAAAAGACACAGAACCCCGTCGGGCAGTACCCCTGGAGGCTTGCTTGCCTGGCTGTGCACCCACTCCTTAGCACTCTGGTGTCCCAGGAGCTCCTTTGATCTACCCCTTTCTTGCCCCTTTCTTTTCTCTTTGGTGGTAAGGGAGGAATGTAATCTGATATCCTATTTTGTCTCAGATCTTTTAACTTGGGGGCTTTCTTTCTCTTGGATTTTCATGACCCTGTTCTCTCTCTGCTAAATGCAGTGCTTGAATTGGCTACTCTGAATTGTATGATCATGTTTGAGATAAAACTCTTGTGGGCTGAAGACAGTACAGTAGATAGTGAACTGACCTTTCATGCAGGTGGCCCACAGTTCATTCCTGGCACCCCATTTAGTCCCCCAAACACTGCTGACTGTAGCCAAAGCCTATATCTCAAACTTTGTATGCTGTTCATTGGCAATCATCTGTCCCATAGGCAGAAAACACACTCATCTGTCTACTCTTCCTCAGTTCTTCTCACTTTCCTACTAAGTCTTTTACCACATCTTTCTTCCCTGGATTTCTTTCTATCCAATAAACAGCTATCATTTCCAGGAAATCCACCTGTCCAATTAGAAAATGTTAATCCCTCAGTTCTGGCCCAAATATACATGTGGTCGCAGAACACTGACAAGTGCAGGGTGTGGAGTTGTAATAATGCATCTAGATCTACTGCCTCTTCCAAAACACAGTCAAGAACTAGCAGAAACAGGTAGTGAGAACACCTTTGCAGAATTCGGGGTCATTAACATCACAGTAACATCACCTTAACAAACTACTTCAGATATCTGAGATTTCATCTCTACATTGCAAGTTTGAATAAAAGCAGTCATTTTTTAAATTTTTAAGTGAATTACAATAGTTTCACAGAAATATTTAAGGCACATAGTGACAATAAATGAGGTGCATTCCCACCCCCCCACCTTGTGTTTTCCTTTCTCCACCCCTGTTTCCAAGAATGCATTGCATATCTCTCTCCTTGCCCCCATAGTGCTAGTGTAACTGTTCCCCACTTGCACAGCTTGTTGTAAATTGGGTATCAATTCTGTTGTCATTGACTATGGGTATAGTGTTCAAGTCTGATCATTTTTTATTTCCACTAAATATTTATTTGACTAACTATTCTTGGTACTATCCATTTTCCCTCTCAAATTGTGCAGTATTATAAATACTATTGTAACTCTGAGCAAGGCAATATAGAGTACCAAAATCTCAATGTGGGTTATACTCAGTAGATAATTAAAACAATTCTACTATTTTTTCTCAGTTTCTAGGCAGATGACTTTGATAAACTAAAATATAAAAAAAGGTGAAAGTTTATTCTTCTTTGATTCAGAAGTTAGAGATAGGGAGATGAAAGCAATCTCCTAAAAGGACACATTAGCAAGTCTTCAGAATAATTTCTGTTGGTCAATCTCATAATTTCTAATTCACTCAGTAATTCTACTCATGGAAATAAGAAAACAGAGTCTCAGTAAATGGGAAAATCAAAAGCACTTCAAGTTCTCTAATGTATATACTTCTGGATTATTTTTAATATTTTTATATATCCCCATGAGATCTGTCAAGGGAGACACCTGTCAGAGTCTGAGGTTGCCCATTTATACATCATGGGTTTGCCTCTCCTTGTTGAATCCACCCATAACAACTGCAAAAAAATTGATGAATGAGATGATCAACCTGACAAGAACCAAATCGAGGGACCTGAAAGACTTGATTTACACTCCTTTGACATTCTCCTCAGTCCGGCTGTCTACCAATCTCTCCCATCTTAAGCCATCCTATGTTGAGCAAGAATGATTTGGGAAGGGAGTCTGTCCAGAATGAGATGGAATCCATTGAACTCACTGAGTTCAGCCTGTAGATGTTCTCACTGAGCATCAGAAGGCAGCCCCTCTGCCACCATCACACCAACCTCACCTCATCTCACTGTAGGTACAGTTAGGTAACACAGATTTAGAGATGACTCTCACTGAAGTGTTCCTGAGCAATCCCCAGGACAGTACTCTGACCCACACCCAACAGTGTTCAGAGACTGTTGTTCATGGTGCTAGGGATGAAATAGGAGTCAATTGTGTGGACCATAACCCCTGAACCTTCTTTCTGACCCCTGTTTCTGTCTGTTTCATGGTTTTGATTGTATTTTACTTCATTCCTATTGTGCTTACCTAATATTGCACAGAAAGAAACATTTTAAGGAAGAATCCTCTTTCTTTTATTTTTTTGTTGTTGTTGTGGCCAAAGTGAATTACAAATCTTACACAGTGATATTTAAGATACACAGTGACAATAAATGAAGACCTTTCCATCACCAGTGTCGTCCTCCCTTCATCCCTGTTCCCAAGCATATATCCCTTATCTACCTCCTTTATCCCCCAGAATGCTAGTGTAACTAAAAGCATATATGTTAACACTAATACAAACCATTGTTTTAAGTTCCAGATATTTTTACTAGTGGTTTCTTAAAGGCTTAGAATCAAAGGAGCACTGTAAAAACAATGTTAGTGTGGCGATTATCGTTTGCATGGGCCCACCAAAGCATGGGGTCATGGAAAGGAAAAACTTTGGTCTAAGTACAAGGAGACCCTACCCCTGAAGTTTCCTGACATAAGACCATTTCCAGGCAAACTAGTTTGTCCAATCTAGGTCATTATCTGTAGTGCCCATACAGTTATATTTTTCACAGTCTCTGTTTTTGGTCTCATGTTTCTGTATTGAAGGTCCTGGAATCTGTATATCCTACATTGAAGTCAGGATGGTGCAGAGCAGCGTCTAATTTCAACTCACAATGAAAGGGCAATGCAGAAAACCCTGTCCAGTATGCTGATCATTGTTGTTGCTGTTTAAATCTTCTCAGTGTTAAGGGAAGACTCTTTTGAGTAAATCGATGTTAGAGCAGCAGTAGGGTCTTCCCTGGTAAAGGATTGCTTCCAGGTGATGTCATAGATAACTTTGAATGTTCCATAGATGGCTTCCCTGGTTCAGGGGTGAATGGAAAATGCCCAAACCTCTGAGGCCTGTGCCAGGCCATCATGTCAATGTTCAGGGTGTAAGGTTCCATTGCACCACTATATTTGTGTGTTCCTATCTCTATTAGATAAGAACTTATTTGTGTGTATAGTATTTTCCATGTTAATGTGCCCATGCAAACAAGGAATAATGCCACCTGGCATTATCAGCGCATAAGTGGGTCACAAGAACAAGTCCAACAATCCCCATGACCTGGTTCAAATATAAGCATTAAACTGAGGGATTCTTTCACCAAAATTCCTTATTGAACAGTTCACATTTGTATATCATTTCCCATTTTAATATGCCAAGAATCCTTTTCCTTAAGTGAAGCTTTTGAAGCCTGGCTGCTTTATGATAAAATATTCTCTCTAGTTTTTCTCCTTATCATATTTTAAAGGTTGAAATTCATAAAGCTTTAGGAATAGTGTGGCATTAATGTGGATATATAGTCTTTGTTTTATGGAATTCTTATGACAAAAGCAAGAAAAGAAAATGAGAATTTCCTACACAATAGTACTAGAACTATCTCTAAATCAGTCAGAGAAGTAACTGCCTGTTGGGGAAATTTTTTGCACTTCAATAGAGGATTTCCCACTCAGAGTTAAAAGAACAAAGGGACTTCTTCAGAGTTCATTTTCCTGAATTAGGTAGGATATCGTTTTCTTCCCTTTCCATTTTCCATCACCATTAAGTTGCCCTTGGCATTTAGCAATGCAGCAAAGTTGTGTCTGACCTTTACTTGAGAGGTTAGTTTCTGGAACCCCAAAATGTCAAGTACAATGTATGTGCTCTCAGAATTTTTTCCCACAGATTTTGTCCTTCAAATTGATCATCTGCAATGCAACTGAAATGCAAATTCTTGTAGACTCTCTGAGGAAAATCATTGTTCAATCATTATCAGAGAATGGATTGGTCTCTGGCCTTATTAGTGAAGAAAGAGGGTCATGGATCTCAGAGCCAGTGTTTGGCTTCTGCATTCTCCAGTCAACCAGGTCCAAATTACTTAGGCACAGGACATGGCCCATGTCCAGTGAATCACGGAACAGTGGGGTCTATCCCTCATTCTCCAGGCCAGCCTACATTCTTGAAAAAAGCCACAGATGAGGCTGACATGGAAAATTCCCTGCAAAAATCAGCCTGAAGAGACAGTCCAAGCAGATATATTAGGTTTTGCTTTTCTTTCCCTTTGCTTTTCTTCTAATAATTATGCTTTGCCTAATTTTTGGAATATTTAATATTATAATTGTTTTAATTCAATGCATGTCTATTCTAGAGAGAACTTTTTTGTGACCAATGTGGATTACAAGTTTTTCACAGTTATATTTAAGGTACATAGTGACAGTGGATTAGGGATATTCCCACTACCAGTGTTGTCCTCCCTCCACCCTGTTCCCAACTTGCATACCTCCCTCCTTTGCTCCCTGTACTTCTAGTGTAGTTGATCCCTTTTGTATATAACTTGTTGTAGTTTGGGTATCTTGATTCTGTTGTTGATTACTTTGATTACTTTTGGTGTTTGGGTCTGATCATTTTTTTTATTATCACTCAATGTTCATATGTCTGTTTGCTCCTGGTACCATCCACTTTTTTGTTGATGATTTTGGGTTTGGTGTTTTTGTCTGATCATTTTTTTATTTCCACTCAGTGTTCATGTGACTGCTCCAGATACTATCCACTTTTTTTTCTCCTCTTTTATGAGGCAAAACAAGATGATTCAAGCCCTTTGGTTCTGTCGGGAAAAATAGGAAAGAAAAAAAAAAAGCAGGCAACGACAAGAATACACAACAGCAAAAAATAAACAACAGCTAAAACAACTACAATGAGAGAAAGGGGAAGAAAAATGGGGGAGAAAGGAGGGTTGATGTGTCAAGGTTCTGTGTTTTGGGGGTTTTGTTTGTTTTGTATAAGCACAGTAAGTATTGGGGAAATTAGAAAGGGAATTCCCTTGGTCTAAGAGATACCAGGTTTCTCCAACCTTAAAGAATATTGTCTTGGGAATGACTACAGGCTCTGGGCATGCTCCTTACCAAACCCCAAGGTCCTTTTCTTTTTTTTTTTTTCTTTTTTTTTTTTTTTAATTATGAGAACAAAGATGCAAAGAGAGAGGACAAGGTAAAGTTACAGTGGGAGGACGATCACCCATAAACAGAATTCACCTAAGTCCTCTTGCTGGTATGGAATTCAGGGATTTCAAAGTAGGCGCTGCCATGGAGCGTGGAGAGGTTATGGTCCGTAGATCAGC
>PVKC010051779.1:0-10371 GCA_004027635.1 Crocidura indochinensis | reverse complement strand
CTCTCCATGGGTCCTTGTCGTCAAAGCCTGGGAAAACTGAGCACCCCTTTCTCCACCTCCCAACAAGCTTCCTTTCACCCATCTTCTCCCACACAGTGAACAAGACTAACCCCTAGTCACTGACCACGGCCGCATCGCGTTTTCTTTCACTCATTGAGGTTGCACATGTGCCAGAGCACTGACTGACACCACATTTTGAAATTGATTGTAGGACATTGTCCAGCACAAGCCAAGCAGAAACCGCAGCCGGCTGTGCACAGGGCCAGGCTCACAGCAGAGAACATTTCTTTCTAGGTGGTCAGCAGTGGATCAGGGGAGGGGAGTGGGGAGGGGGTTCTGACAACGGGCATTGTGTGTGTATCTTGCTACAAAATCTCTGGTGTAGAAATGTGAGACTCAATGCTTGTAGAAGAATGAGAAGATAGGGAAAAAGAGACAGAGAGACACACACAGCAACAGATATCATACATTTTGTCATATATGTATTCATATATATATATATATATTCATGTATATACGTTTGCTGGAATTTTTTATGCTAGGAGATTTACAGTTTATAAACCCTTCTCCTTACCTGTGTTGTAGAGGTTCTAAGTTAGTCAGTTCATGGAGTTATTAAAAGCTATAGAATTTGGATAAATCATATGCTGCTGATCTTACTTAAATGGAGTAAGAGTCTTCCAGAAAAATATAAAGATTGCAGCTGGTAGTTACAGGAGTTTACTATTTTTGAATGGCTCTTTAGTATATGATATTTTAATTCATCCCACAGATTCAAATTGGACGGTGACTGTGTACATTGGGATCTACTGTATGGTGTTCTGAGTAATGCTGGTTTGCTAAAATTGCCATGTAGATTGACGCTAAAGAGGCAGCTTTGCCATTTCTAAAAACTTCTCAAGCATTTTGCACAGAATGAAAATGCTGACGGGCTCGCTACCTCTGCAAACTGGTGTAAATGCATATAGTCTCCATCCTTCCAATTCTAAGTACAGAATGTGTAATTAGTACTGCTTAGGCTATGATAGTGAAAGATTTGCAGCATTCCATTTTAAGAGTGCTGATTTCCAGGGAGTTCTAACCGCCTAAGGGGAAAATAAAGTAGATCAAATTGGTATCCAAATTTTAGCAATGGTCAAGCATATTTTCTTTGCAAATGTTGATGTCAAATAATCAATTCTATTTACAAATCAGAGAAATCTAGCTAGTGATTGATATCAAAATTCCCTGACTGGTGACCAGTGCTCATTTTTTCTCTTTCTGATCTGTAATTGAGACACAATTTTTGTGTATTGTGTAAATCTTATAATTCTTAGGAGCAAGTTCTTTGTCGCTCAAAGTTTGTAGATCACTTCCTGATAAGAGATTTTTCTGTTCTGTATTTCAGATGGCCCCTTGGTGTTGAACATTAGCTGGCTAAAGTTCTGTTCCTGGTAGTGGCGGTCACGTTGTGTTGGGTTTCCTTATTAATGCTAGCCTACGCCAAGGAAAACCTTACTCAGCTTACTCAACCACTGAAAGCAATTAACCTGTAACATGAGCTCTTACATCACTGTGGCAGAGAACTAACAAAGATTTGTTATTTGGCCTACTGTCAAGTTCTAATCCGCTCCCAGTAGAGCTCTCTGGGAGATTTCTAGCACATGGACGTTACTTAACAGACATGTTCCAACTGCCCTGGTATGATGCACTGGATTTATTCCAAACATAGAAAGTTTACCAAAAATTTAGTGCATAGTACAATTGACCATAAAAGTTCTATTATAAACTATATTTTACTGAAAATCTCTTGAGAGTAAAATCTAAGTACGTCCTGATAATACCATACAAGTTTAGGAATAAACCATGCCTTCATTATTATTTTTGTTTATCTACTAAAATTTTTATGATATTAATAGCATATTTGAAAGCATTTTTCTTTTTCTGTTTATTTGTTTTCTTTAGTTTTATTTATCTTTTTCTCTTGTTATTATTTCTTTTCTTATTTTCTTTCATTTTCTTATTAATTTTGATCAATGAAATTCATGGCTTGAGCATCTTTTCTTACTTCACCAATTTTTCCATCACAAATTGATTATCTTTTCTGATGATTTTTTTATCACATTGCTCTAAAACATTAGGCATTCTAATAGTTATTTGTTTCTCTCTATTTCCCAGCCTCATATCACTTTTGTCCTCTTTTATTTTTAATCACTTAGCATGAGCAAGCTAATGCTGCTCCCCAAACACATAGCAGCAGATTGATCTTTGTTTACTTTAAACCATTGCCAATAAAAACTTTGATTTTGTTAATTAATTAAATTTGATATTGCAAATACTATTATATACTAGTACATGAAGCGAGAGAGATAGTATAGTGAATATGGCACTTGTATGCCATTGACCCTGGGGCCATTTCCCAGCATTATATGTGGTTCCCAGGTTACTACCAATAGTGGTACCTTAACAGAGTCAAGAGAAAGTCCTTACTGGTATCAGGTATGACCAAAAATATGTAATCACAATAAAATAAATGTTCAACACAAAGCAGCTCATTGTCCATATCTTTCTCTTCGAGCAATATAGTCTTGATCCTTCCTTTACATCCTCTTAATTTTATTTTTAACTATTTATTTATTGTTCTAGAGCAGTGGTCCTCAAACTACAGCCCTTGGACCTCAAATTGTATTTGTTCTTGTTTTGTTTCTTTATTTCAAAATAAGATATATGCAATGTGTATAGGAATTTTTCATAGTTTTTGTTTTTACTATAGCCTGCCCCCCGCAAGGTCTGAGGGACAATAAACTGGCCCCTGTTTAAAAAGTTTGAGGACCACTGCTCTAGGAAATAATAGAGGAGTTAAGGTATTTATTATGCATTCAACTGACAGGTTTTTTTGTCCTAAGGGCTAATAATGGTCCAATAATAATTGGACCCCTCCATCACTGATCTTGAAAACAGAGAAGAGAGTAAAACTAGAGAACTGCCTGGCATGGCCTCCAAATATATATCAAATAATACATATAATATAGGGGTTGTTTTGTTTCGTTTTTTGTTTCTTGGGGGCCACACCCATTTGATGCTCAGGCATTATTCCTAGCTATAAACTCAGAGAACACTCCTGGCTTGGTGGGACTCTATCGGATGCCAGGGGATCAAACTGCAGTCCATTCTAGACTAACTCTTGCAAGGCAGACATCTTACCTTTAGCGCCACCTTTCTGGCCCCACCAGTACATATTATATATATATATAGCATTAAGTCCTTATTACTTTTGCCACCATAGAAACCATAGTATTCTAGAGGTCACATAGGCATATGTACAGCACCATAAATTGAGCCTAGGACTTCACTTCATCCTGGACAATTTCTACACCACTGAGTCATATCTTAGGTCTTTTTCACATAGGAGATGCCCAGTAGCACAGCAGACAGAATCTTTTCAGATCAATTGACATTATCTCATTTGAACTCACAACCTTGCACTTCTTAGAAATCTGTGTTACAGCTGAAAAGCTCATTGGAGGTTGTTTAGTACAGGAACAAATGGCTCAATGAGAGACCAAAACCAATCTCTGTACTTTACCCTATTTAATCCAAAATAAGTTCTTGTTGGCTATGCATCTTTAGTATGACATTTAGTTAAGCATCATGAAATATTAAAAATAGAAAAAGATTAACAATTGCTGAGTAGGTAACTTTTAAATGTGTACTGTAGCTAGTGATGAGCAACATAGTTTTTACTGCACCTGAAAAGTAAAACATGGTAAGGCCAAATTTCTTGCATGATCACTAACACTCCCATCACATTCCATCATAGTATAAAATAAAAAAGTAAACAAAGACATGGAAAAAATGTTCATGATCACTAAAGAAACATATAACTTAAAAAATTAGTAGGAGAAATTAATTGGAAAAGAAAAAGCAAGGTTTTAGTGGTACAGAGTAAGATGATGCCTTGGAGAGCCAAAGAATCAGTAAAACTAGGGAAAACAGGTTTGGTTTCCTGCAAATGAATTCTGCATCTCTGGCATCAGTTAACAAATGTGTCAATTAAATGTCACTACTGCTAACGTTTTTCTAAAGAGTGTTCTAAGATTCATAATACCTACTTTTCCTGATTTAATAGAAGCAGCAGTCAAACTGTAGGTTGCAGTTAAGTTTACCTATCCTATATTTAATTTGTTAGATTAAGGGTCAGGTATGTAGGGAATCTATTTAATTCATTCATTCAAGCAAAATATCTTACACTGAAGATTTTGCTTCTGGTTTCACTCACTGGACTGTCATACTCCAAATCTGAATTATTTTAAAACAACAGCAAAAGAATAAATTTTGTTTCCCTATGTCCATTAAGGTAGTTAGTTGTGTAATACTCTTCTCCCAATTATTGCCTGCTATCCTATTTTCTCTGTAATTCTAAGGATATGTCCTGGACTCTAGCTGTCATATTTATCTGCTTTGCCAAAGGCAATAAGACAGAAAGTTTCATGTCTCCCAAGCATTAGCAACTGTTGCTGAAGCTACTGTGACATGAATGAAATGAGAAGAGTAGAAAAATTTGAGTGCTACAACACTAGTCTCCTGATTCCTCTGGCATATTTTGCCAGGCAAGAGGCAGAATCAGATCTTGTTGTACCAACAGTTGCTTCAAAAAGAGAACTGATTAAGTTCTGAATAGGTTGACAGAAGAACTCCCTACAATAAGATTTATTTTAGTGATTAGAAAAATATTGTATAAATAAAAGACATTTTCAAAGTGTAGTTAAAAACATATTTAAATATTTACTCAATATTGAATATAATTTAACCAGATGCAGAATCTTCAGCTGGTGTAAGAAATTTATTGCATTTGTTAATTATACAACGTATTTAATTTAATTGCATTACCTGTGTAAGCCATTTGTTCAAAACAAAGTCCATATAGATAATAGGGATTATTAGAATCATTCCAATTCATCCTATTCTATAAATCTATATTAAATCTATGCATGCAATTTCGCATACCACTTTGATAATCATGCCTCTATCTTCCTATTTAGCTAATAAATTTGGCTATTAATTGTTTGATCTATCAGTTCAATGGCCAAAGGAGTCTTTCTTTTATATATATATTTTTCCATTAATATATTAATTCTAGTCTGTTTGATGATGTTTGTAATACAATCAATTCAATAGCAAAGAGTAGTACTAAATGCTAAATGTCACTACTTTTCACAATTTTGTAATTTAGTGCAAATTGTCATATTTCTGAAAATCATAGGTCTTGATAATATTGCCTATCTTTGTGCATGTAGCATTTTAAATAATTTAATTGTGAATTTTACATATCATAACAAATAGATAATCATACACAAATTTAACACTAATTTCCTAAAATATAAAATAAAACAATTTACTTTATATTTATACATTTTGAATAAGTTTATTTTACTTTTAACTTGTGATTGCTTTATATTATAAATAACATATATTTTGCTACATATTTGTAAATAAGGCCTTTATTTATTTGGGAAGGATGTGTATCTTCGAGTATAAGAAGGAATGTAAATTGTCCACAGATGACTTCTGTTACAGCTTATAAGCCAAAATTCCATAGAGCAAATTTTCTTTAAAGAGTAAAAGACAAACAAGTTTGCTCACTCCAAAACAATAAACAGTACAGTTTTTAGTTTAAATATTTAGAAAAAATGACTTTTAGCATATGTGTCCATCCAATTTTTAAGTACATTTTTTTAAATTTTGGTTTGATATTTTTCTATGAAATCCATGTTCCAGAAAGGAGCAGATGCAGAACATACCTTATTAAAATAATATAAAAAAAAACCATAGGACACTTGAGTAAAAGTAGCATTAAAATAATAACTTGATGCCAAAGAATTAAATTCCTGGAAGTTAGTTGAGAAAAATTGAAATTAGTGGGTTAATTGTATCTAGAGTAGTTTTAAGTAAATATTATTAGCGAAGTATTTTAATTATTGTACTTTATATGACCTAGCTATAATCATTTATTAATACAAACCAAATGCTCATTACAAATTTTCACAGAAAATGATAAAATATTATGTATGAAATGAAGCATTAGCATGGACCATTAAGTCCTCTATTTTCACTTAATTGAATTTGTCAGTAGTACCCTCTTTAACTGAAAACCAGTCATAACCACAAAATTAAATAACAATTAAAGAAATAACTATTGAAAGAGTTGCTTGGAAACTAAGGTGCCATTTAGCCAAAACATAGCAATTTAATGTAAATTGCAGACCATGTAGACACAGTTCTGAAAATTATGCGTCCTGTGGTTCCCTATAGGTTTGATTTAGCATTTTCAGCATTGTGTGGACAGACCCATCTA
Organism: Crocidura indochinensis; assembly: GCA_004027635.1. NCBI lineage: Eukaryota > Metazoa > Chordata > Mammalia > Eulipotyphla > Soricidae > Crocidura > Crocidura indochinensis. Next base: position 4,037 of record PVKC010051779.1, on the reverse strand, counting down.
TAATTCAGAAAGGTGGGAGATTAGCAAAAATTACTGAAATTCACTTATGCCCTTGTAAAATAATCAAAGATCCTTATAATATAGCCCATGTACATATGCCCTTATAAAATAATTAATGTTCCATGTGAGGATAAAAATTTTTGCTACAGAATCAACGGTTCGAATTACTATTAAAAGTATATATATATATATATATTCATATATATACATAATTAATGCTTTATCAATATAGGTCTCAGAGCATTTATCTTATTATTTTTGGTAAGTCACTGTGAAAATTGTGTCTATGAAACTCTAATGAAAATATGACTGAATAAATATGTGCTTGACTATTCTATTGTATAATCATGTGAATATGATTATATCTGTATCTTGAGTACCCTTCAAAATAAAATCATTGATGATGCCTGCAAATTCTAACCTAAGATATTTTTTTAATTTCCAAGTGATTGGTTTCCTTTGTGTACATGTGTACATATATTATCACATACACTGATATGTACAGATAGATATTTCTACAAGTTGCACTTTTTAAAGAGAACCGACCTCCACCAACTATTTTTAAGGCTACCTAGGCGTTTTCCATGTAGCACAACCAGCAGGGGGAGGTAAGATTTAAGGAAATAAACGGAACTTGATGGGAGCAACTGCTTTGGTATATAAACAAACAAACAAAAAGGTGAAAGATGAATGCTGTTGTTCAGGTTTAATATATTAACAGACTGAAATGTTTTGGTGTTTAAAAGTGGTAGCTATTCTAAAAATCCCTCCAAACCCTTTCACATTTTACTTTTTTCATTATACATAATAAATTGAGATTTTTAAACATATATCTATATATCTTAAATTTCAACTCATAACATAAGACAAGAAACAAATGTACATAATTTGAATTCTGGTCAGGCAACTTTAAATTCCATGTGAAACTGAACATACAGACATCATCATAGAGACACCGGTCACACATATCCAGCTGAAGAAATACTTTCGTGCATTTCCCAACAATCCTGGCTTAGCTCTTGAGCGACACATTACAAAATCTTATTTAAATTTAAAATATAAATAATTAAAAAGATATTTAAATAAAATATGAGAATTATAACATCCACACATTAAATACTAAAGTGAATATTAGTTAAATAAAAATATTGTGCTAAAAATATATATTGTGAAACATAAAGTGATTTAAGTTTGGGAATCCAAAGTCTTAATTTTGTAGAATTAAAACATATATGTGAGGTATTTTTGGATTTTATAAATGCACTTTGTTCTATCAGTAATATATGTTGCTATTTGAGTTCATGCATAGTACATGATATTTTAGCCATGGTTTTCTACAATTTGCCTATTTTCTACACAGTGCAATTATAACATACTATAATGTTTAAAATGGAAATGAAAAGTGTCATTAATATATTTATATTTGTGAATATATGCTAGAACATAATTGAGTAAATTATGTCATATTTCAACAATATTAAAAAAATAAGATATATGCCATAAGGTTAACTGATATTGCTAAAGAATATTACTTTGTAGCTTGGAAACATGGTTATTTATATAAGTACTAGGAGTGTTGATTATGAAAATAGACAAATTTATTGAAAATAAATCATTTAGTGGATTTATTTAATATTTTAGTCTGCTTATATATGCTGAGATAACCCAACTATGAAAGTAAAACTCAATTAATTTAAACCAACAAGCTATTTTTCTTACTTTCTAGAGGTCCACATAGAATCACTTAGGTGAGTGAAAAAAAACATAAAAGAAAGAGTCACTCAGGGATCCAGAGTAATAGAAATTCCATCATATTATATAATATTCTGGAAATCAAAAGAATGAATATAATAAAAAACACAGAAATTAGAATAGAAAATTTTCCTTTCAAATATTTTAGCAGAGCACAAATATTTTTCTTATATATCCTTGATTAAAGCTAATTTTCAAATTAATGGAGAAAAGTAAATTTCTATGTAATTAAAAAAGAGAGAATAAGACGGACTGGTAAATTTGCAAACTCTCTCCCAAACGACAATAAAAAGAAATTATAAAAAATAATGAATATAAACTTTAATGTATAACATTTTTATAATTTATAAATTACAAGTTTTAATTAAAGAGTGTACTTAGGTAACCAAACTTTAAGGGACTTCTATTTTGTGTGTGTGTTTTGTTTTTTTTTTTTGGCAAGGGAAGTCAAACTCAGAAGTACTCCTTCCTGGCTCAGGAATCTATTTTGGTAGGTCTTGGGCAATCATATGTGATGCAAAGTATGTAACCTAATTTTCTAACATGCAAACAAGAACCTAGCTGTACTCTCTCCTGTTTTGACTTTGAATTTATTCATCTCATTGATGTTCATAGTCTTATATTTTATTATATAAATTTTAACATTATTTGCTTATAGGTTTAGTCTCAGATCCTATTGGGAAAGTTATGAATATATAGAATATAAACAGCCAAGACTCCTCTGAATATATAGAATATAAACAGCCAAGACTCCATCATTCAAAGCATTCATTCTCATATTTACAACAAAACATTGTGTATATCTACATGAAAAGATTTTGGTTAATTTAAAGAGGTCTACATTTTAATCTACATATATAAATTGGAACCATTATTAAACTACATTTTTCCTATATCTTTCTTACTTTCTATTTCTTATGTGCAGTGACTAAATTATTTGAAGTAAGTATACTAATGTATTTTCCCTCTTCCTGTTCTCTTAGTTTTTGTATTATATCCTGTAAATTCTCCACTTTTATTCATCTCTAACACCACTTGTTTTTACTTTTGAAGCAAAATAGTCTTTGAAGGGACATGCATATTTTTGAGTTTCCCTACATTACACAGCTTTTAGCATGCCAAATATGGCATGATAAAATATAGTATTTATTTTCATAATCCCTAAGTGTCCACAAAGAAAATATTGATATTTAAAGCAATTGAAAATTGATTTTGACATAAAGTTGAGAGTAAAACATTAACTTTATCTTTTTAAATTAGCTGATAGCTCTCCCAAATCATTTGGCTTTTATTTTGTCTTTTTAATGTATTATATCATGAAATCTTTCAAACATCTACAAGAATCGCGGTTTAGGCAAAAAGAAATAATTTATTATGTTGTCTGTGTAAAATGAAAACTAATACTTCATTTCAGATGTTGTGGTTATGAGCTGAATTTACAAATCAACGTCATTTTTTTAGAAGTGGTCGATAGTATTCACACAAAAAATGTAATATTCTCATGCATTTATTATTAACTGATTTTCTCTTTTCTATGTATCAAATTTCTACCTGTTTTAAAATCTTCTACTGAATGTAATTTATTTAGAATTAATTTCATAAGAGATGTATGCCTATTTGTTTCATATTTTTCTGTGTTTTAAAAACTATAGGATTTAGGGGCTGGAGTGATAAGGCAGCAGTAAGGCGTTTGCCTTGCACACTGCTGAACCAGGACGGAACTGGGTTCGATCTCTAGCATCCTATATGGTTCCCCAAGCTAGGAACAATTTCTGAACACAGAGCCAGGAGCAACCACTGAGAGTCACCTGGTATGGCCCAAAAACAAAAACAAAAAACTATCAGATTTGGTAATTTTATATATTTTAATTTGGGGAGGGGCAGGGGTTTGATTTTTGGGTCACACCAGCAGTGCTCAGGGGTTACTCCTGGCTCTATGCTCAGAAATCGCTCCTGGCAGGCTCTGGGGACCATATGGGATGTCGGGAATCAAACCACTGTCCTGTATGCAAGGCAAACACCTTACCTCCATACTATCTCTCTGACTCCATATTCTAATTTTTGACGTAACCTTTCTTCTTCCATTTTCTTTTATTCCACTCTTTCCTCCTATCTTTCTTTTCTCTTTTTTATTTTCTTTCTTTCTTTTTTCCATTTCCCTTCCTTCATTCCCTTCCTTCCATCCCTTCCTTTATTTCCTTCCATCCTTTTCTTCTTTTCCTTCCTTCCTTTCTTTACTTTTGTTCCTTCCTTTCTTCTCTTCCTTCCTTCCTTTTCTCCCTTCT
>PVKC010051778.1:0-10364 GCA_004027635.1 Crocidura indochinensis | reverse complement strand
ACCGAAATCACAAACACATATGTAATCAAAACGCTTAAATTAAAAAAAAATAAGGCCTCCCAATTCTTACCACAGGCTGTGTTCCTCACACGGACTGTATAGAAAAAGGAGGTACAGCAAACGCACCCTATATACACTTCAACCCAGACCCTTGCCTGGTCTGGATTGGAAATTGGGGACAAAAAAAAAAGAAAAAAAATATGACACATTTCAGGAAGATTTGTGAGCTATTAAAATTTTAGTGGGCATCATGGAACTCACACAGGGTAATCCTTTGGATGTTCTATAGCTGGGAAAACACAAGTTCTTAATATTTTATCGAATGCATGCTCACACTACAGAAAACTCATGGATATACAGAATGAAGTAAATGCTTCACTCATTCCTGGACTTGCCTTGAATGTGTAATTCACACTAGAGTAAAACCTTTTAAATGTGAGAATATGGGAACACTTTTCTACATCCTCACATTTTTGCAGTCATCTCGGTTTCCACATTTGAGAGAAAGACCAATCAATGCAAAGGATACAAATATGCCTTCATTTTCCCATTGCTTTTTTAAGCATTAAGAGAAAACACCTTAATGAGACATTCAATTAATGTAAGGAAAGTTACAAAACCCAAGTATCTAGATTCACTGGAAAACGAAAGGAGCTCACTAGAAAAATGCTCTAGAAATGATAGAAATATGGAAAAGCAATCAGCAGCTCCTCATATTCCATCAAAGGATCCAGTACCCAAATACTAAGAAAAACTAATAAAATGCTTCATTATTTTGTCAGTGAAATGTAAGATTGCAAATATGAGAAATCATATAGTGGAGAAAAGTCTGACTGAAGTCGAATCAGGGGATTTTTTTCTTATTTGTGTTTTACTATTCACTTGTGATCTTCCTCAGACAAAGACTGCACAAGTATAAGATATGGATAGTAGTCATTTTCCTTAGTCTTATTAAGTAAAGGATGATTCAGTCCAGAGAAAATAAGTGTAGAACTATGGGGAGATGCTACCCTCAATATAAAATATTAGTGTTTGTTTTAAGAAGCAAAACATTCTGGGTGGTTCTATAGATATCTTCCAAGTATTTATTATTGAAACATTTATGTATACAACAGGATGATGACTTTTCTGTTGATTCCCAAGCCAGGCCTGTCTTTTTGCCATACCTAATTGTTAGGGAAGTGATGATGCCCAGCATGTGGGCAACCCTACATTGATTCCTGGCACTGTGTCTTTCAAATACTGCCCTGGAACTTTTGAGTCCTCTGAGTGTTGACTTTATAAAAATCCCAATGTTCCCATTTTTGAAATATAACAGAACGAGTGAATAATAATTAAACCCATCCCTTAGTTAAGCAAAACAAACAGCTAGGAAAATTCATGAACTGTGTGAATAGTACTGCTATCCATCACAAGGGAGTGGTATTGCATTTCATCTCTTTGCTAAGATGTCTCTGATAAACAAGATACTATGAAATAGTGCACTTGAGTTCCACTCACAAAAAATTCCCCAGTTCTACAGAGCAGTTATATTTCACTGACAGTAATAACTCTACCTCATATGGTGTTAAAACAGTCTCCTAAGATCTAACCTGTGTTTACCACTTGTGTTGCAGATTACTTTGCCCAGTTCATGGGATACTTATATTCCCTTCAGGTGGCATAAATTGATATACAGCATTACTTCATTCTCTTTTTTGACATAGCAATTCATTTTTTAATTAAAAATACATTTTATTTTATTTTTTTAAAATAATATTTTTAAGCGCTATGATTACAAACATGTTTATAGTTAGGTTTCACTCAAAGAACAACTCCTTCACTAGAGCAGCATTCTAATATAAAATGTCTGTAGACATTTAGTCAACATTGAGTTAGCTAGTCAAATAAACACACAATCATTTTGCAGGTCACATCCAGCGGTGCTTAGAAATTACTCCTCGCAGGCATGGGGGAACATATTGGATGTCGTAATTTGAACCATTGTCTGTTCTGTATCTGCTGCATGCAAGGCAAAGACCCTAATACTGTGCTATCTCTCTGGCCCCTGCACATACTTTTTTGCCTTTGGGAACACTGGTCCAATTCTATTAAGATCATTACTTTTCCTGACACAACTATTTCTATTTTTGTCTTGAACTCCAAGATTTATGCCTAGTACTTTCTATCATTCCCCTGCTTTCCAATATAGTCTTATACCTTCTATGATTCAACCACAATTTCTCCTTTTTTTGTTTAAGAATAACAACCAATGTTGCATAATATTTTTTTGGCCACTCTTGATAGCACTTAGGAATTAATTTTAACAATCAGGTAGAGATTGGTCGTAGAACTCAGGGGACTATATAGGGAGTGAAAGATCAAAACAGGGATTGGCCCTGTGCAATATAACTTCCCACATACCATACTGTACTATCTCTCCAGCCCCTGTTACATAACTTGTATCAAATTATTTAATATTCACAACGAGAAAATGAGATGAGAAGTGAGGAATAAAGAAAAGAGAAGGAAGGGGAGGAGTAGGAAGAACAGAAAGTAGAGATCAGTGAGGAGGCAAGATTTTAACTATAATAAATGGAAAGGTGAGAACATTTTCCCTGAAACAGGTATTAGCTTGGATAAGTATGAGATATATTGGCTAAAAGTTTTCTTACAAACATTGCGACCTTGGAAAACTTCCTAATGCCCCTCTTTTCTTCATATTAATCATTTAAAAATATGAATGCCAATAAAATAACTGAAAATGATTGGCAAACTCAAGATGTTGCTAGAGTATAAAATTACGTAAGAATGCAAAGTGCTTAGCATCTAGTGTCTTTATTTTCAGTTAACCTGCAGCAAATGGTGAGCACAATCCAGTTTTGTTTTGTTTTGTTTTGTTTTGTTTTGGGCCACACCCGTTTGATGCTCAGGGGTTACTCCTGGCTAAGCGCTCAGAAATCGCCCCTGGCTTGGGGGGACCATATGGGACGCTGGGGGATCAAACCTCGGTCCTTCCTTGGCTAGTGCTTGCAAGGCAGACATCTTACCTCTAGTGCCACCTCTCCGGCCCCCTGTTTGTTTTTGATAAAGGTGAACTGATATCTAGTTAACTTTCAAAAATGGTTAGCATTAGTTCGATCTTCAGTAATGATTTTTAGTAAATCTGCAATAATGGTGACCTTGCCTCTAGTTAACCTGTAATAGTGGTTACATTAGTCATTTTAAAAAGCTTTTCTTGATGCTTTCTCCCCAACAATTAATTCAATAAAAAAAATGGTGGTGTTTGTGCTGGGTATTCTTTGAGCATTCCCAAATTCTGACTCATGAGGTTTGTAGTAGGAATCAGGTGTCAATCTTACGGTTTTCTTTTTTTTCCTTTTCAGGACTCCTAGGGATTTGAATGGTGCCCACTTAGTTTAATTGTCTAACTTGGCATTTCTTAATTCTCCCTCTAGAGGAATGAGGCATTTTCTCTAGATTGGGCTCTGTAAATGTAGGAGTTTGTGTCTGTATTTTTATTTTCTGTTCAGTTTTTTTTTTGGGGGGGGGGCAGACCCGGCAGTTCTCAGGGGTTACTCCTGTCTGTCTGCTCAGAAATAGCTCCTGGCAGGCCTGGGGGACCATATGGGACACTGGGATTCGAACCAACCACCTTTGGTCCTGGATTGGCTGCTTGCAAGGCAAACGCCACTGTGCTATCTCTCCGGGCCCTACTGTTCAGTTTTAACACTTCTGTACAAAGTCTAGTGTTGAGGAATTGCCAATTGTATTTGGAGGTTCTGCAGGCTTGCGTGTATTTGTAGTCTTTTTTTTTTAGGTTTGTTCATGTAGCCTTTGTTTCTAAAGCCTGATATGGTAGACAGAACTCAAAATGTAAAACCTATCTACTGTTCCTGATTACACAATTGCTGATTAATATTATTTATATCAAGTTGTTCATGTTAAAATTAATTTTGTTTCTTTTCTGACTAACACAGTGGACAATTTAATAGAGTGAGTGTGACTATGAACTGTGAATTCAGCAAGGTTCAGCCTAGTCTTTATAGCTGGGAATATAATAAGCAGAGGTTTGTAATTTATACATGTCTGTGCATTTGGATGGCCAGGTACTTGGGCTTACACTAATGGTCAATTTTAAAGCAAACTGGAGAACCCAGAAGTCTTTTGAAATGTATCCAGGGATTCTGAGTTGTCAAGAACTCCAGGATGAAGTAATGTTTAGGGAAGACATCTCTAAAAGAATTCTAATGATCTGGCAAAGATCTCAGAGTGAGCTGCACTCACTCTGACCAGGGTTGAGCATGCAGATTTGGGGACCCAGACAGATGGGGGAATAACCACTGCACAACTAAACATTACCTTTCATTAGCAGCTCCCCAGGGAAGTCACCCATATCCCATAGAATATGAACTGATTGTCCAGGTGGACCTTCAGTCCCAGATCTGCTCTGGTCTGGATCCCATTTACAGCTTTACCTTCAAATTGCAGGTATTAACTGTAATGAGGCCTCCACCCAGAGCTGGATGAGAAATGGACTATCTGATTACCTCTGAATTGGTATTGTGTATTTGAATGGCAGGAAGGACCTGTGTATTCATATGGGTTTGGAGTCTTAAAAAAGTCCTAAAAAAGTCATAGAAATTCTAGAAGGTGAGAGCCGCTAGGGACCAGGATCTTTAAGAGACTAGTAAGAACCTTGTCCTGAATTTGGCTTCTCAGCAAAATTGTAGAAAATCATGAAGGATACTGGGGCCCAAACAGTTCTTCCAGCATATCACCTGGCTTTTGAGTTGGGGCTTCCAACAGAGCATTTGATTTTCCATCAGGATTTTTTGCAAGTCATCTTTTTTCTTAGCAAAACTCTCTTCTAGGATATCCCAAGGTAGAACCTATTAACATGAGTTCATGTAAGTTCAACTTGGTCATTCAAGGGTGTGCAGCTTCCTTTCCTAGCATTATTCAGAGAAACTGATTCCTTTTCTTGCTTTTATCTTGGATATATGTCTGTCCTTTCATAATCTGATTATTAAAGCTTCCAAATGCAATAAGAAATAGTCTTTTAGAGCTCCTTGAAGGGAGCCTGATTTGGAGGAATAAAGAGATGGAAAGAGGTTCACCTAATTTGCTAGCAGTTGCTAATACTTGAGAGGGACAGTGTGACTGAATGAACTATACCGAGCCCAACTATATAAATCTCAGGTTATGTCTCTTTACTATGGAGAGAGGGAATGTTTTATGTTTTGAAAGAGCAAATCTAAAGACTTGCAAATGTTTTCTAAAATAAAAGCAGTTCGTAGACTATCTGGGAATGAAGCTATTCTTGGTGAGAATTTCCTCATTTTAGCAAGAATGATTATTTGTATCTACCATAATTTAGTTATTTTATAAGAATTTCATGTCACTTTCTTTATAGCCCATAGAAGAATTCCATTACTGTAATGAGCTGTTTTATCTTTGAAGTTTTTCTTATAAGTATGTGGAAATCTAAGGCCAAGTAATAATACAGGGGTAGGGCATTTGCCTTGAACATAGCTAACCTGGGTTTAATCCTCAGCATCCTATATGGTCCTCTGAGCATTGCCAGAAGTAATTCCTGAGTGTATATGGCCCCCAGACAAGAAAACAAATAAAAACCAGAATGAAAATTCAACCTCAGACTTAAGGGTTTTCCTATGATCTGCATGGATATTGATGAGCAGGGATTGGAATCCTAGTGCTGGAAGCTGACTGTTATTGGACAATCAGCATCCTTGATACAGAATGTGGTCAATGGGTAGCATCCACCAGCTCAAAAGCAGGCACAGGTTCTGACTCTTGTATACTCTGGAGCCCATAGAAGGCTGAATTTAGTTCACTTAAATCCAAGCTGATATGTTCTTGTGTTTTGAATGCTTTCTCATGGAGTAATCAACTGAGGACTGCATTTGGGGATCTACACATCTTTAAGGCAGAAGTTTGAGTCTTAGGCCCTGGCAACACATAGGACGGTTTCACCATGTCTACATATTGAAGCTCCTCCAGTCACCTAGCCACTTTGTCTAGATGGTTAGAGAACTGAGGCATAGATATGAGGCTAGACATTGTGTGAGGCCAAATGAGGAAAATCAGGGCCAGGTAGACACTAGGTTGTGTAGAAGTACAAGGTGGAGACAGAAACAGTGGAAGAATCATGTTCCAAAACCTGCAGCTGGGAGGAGTCCATTGAGGGTTCTTCCTCCTAAGCATGCTTCTTCCTGTTATGTATACTTCTAGTGTGCCCATGGTATTCAGGATTATGGTGTCACTGTGGGAGACACACCTTTATGACATCTGATGTCACAATTTAGAATTATGATGTTGTAATGTGTATTATGACATACTTATGTCAAAGTTCAAGTTTATGATGTCACAGTGGGTATATATCGCAATTATGTCACAACCCAGGATTCTGATGCCACAGTAGGTATTAGGTCACAATTTAGGATTCTGATGCCACAGTGTCTATTATGATGTATAAATATGATGTCACAATTTAGAATTATGATATCACAGTGGGTATAGTGACATAAAATAATGTAATAATTCAGGACTCTAGTGTCACATACTATTATATGATGCGACAATTAGAATTATGATGTCACACTGAGCATTATGACACACCTTTATGATGTTACAATTCAGGATTCTGATATCACAATGGAAATTACCATTATGATTTCACAATTCAAGATTATGATGTCAAAGTGGCATTATGACATGCCATTATGTCATAACTCAGAATTATTATATTACAGTGAGTTTTATGACATAAAATGATGGTCTTACAATATAAGATTATGATGTCACAGTTCAGGATAATTTACCATGGTGTTATAATGTCATCACAGAACAGCTTCATAAAGTGTGTCCCCACTCCTCACAAGGTGTGAAACCCTCCTGGAGCCCAATATCTGTCTCCCTCTTTGGAATCTTGACCATTACTATGAGTGATTTTGACAGAACATGATGGGGTTTTTCATACTCTTTTGTGAAGTAGCAAGGAAATGGGGATGGTGGTAGTGGAGGAATTTTGAGAGAGGCTAGGTATTTGACTCTGGAGAGTGGCAGAGGCAGAATGAGTCTAGGATGGCTTGCCTGAAGCCTGTCCACGTTATAGGGTTTCCACCTAAATGTGGGGGATGCATGAAGCCTTCTGTGCTAATATAAATTAAGTGGGTATATGTTAGTCTCCCAGGCTGGAACTTAATGTTGGAAGGAACCTTTCTTTTCTCACCTGTAAGACAGGGGATTGGTGACCTTCAGGTCCTCATGGCAGAGGGATATTTTATTAAAGAAGTTCTGCCATCTTTTTTTTTTTTTTTTGGAGCCACACCCGGCGACACTCAGGGGTTACTCCTGGCTATGCACTCAGAAGTCGCTCCTGGCTTGGAGGACCATATGGGAAACCGGGGGATCGAACCGCGGTCCATCCTAGGCTAGTGCAGGCAAGGCAGGCACCTTACCTCCAGCGCCACCATCCGGCCCCAGTTCTGCCATCTTCTAAAACCCCAATACATTGTACACCCTACTTGAGATCTTACTGGTTGGGTTTTAAAAGGTCAATTTTGTTTGAAGGCCTATATGAGATTGAACTCTGTCCAGTGGCTTTCTGTGTATATGACCCGTCTCTCTCAGAGCCTAGGGATTCCATACTGTCTGTGGTAAAAGACAGGAGTGATAGTAATTTCAGAGCCCTTGACAAAAGGTTATCCCTTTCTAAGTAGCCCTAGGTCGCCACTGGGATTTTGGGATAGTTCAGGATATGATCACAAGAAAGACTTGTTCTGGCTCATCTTGGCTGCCAAGTGTCCCACTGTGTTAGGGCTTGATTCTCAGTTCTGGCACAGCATTGGGGTTACCCTCTGTCTTCTCTGATCCCCCACTTTCTTTCCCGTTGTGTCTTTCCCTTTGTGGCCTTTGTGTCCCACACTAAAGGTTTCCCTCCCACTTCTACCTTTTCCCTAGTTTTGGCTTTGTTAGACAGTAGCCATAAATAAACTACTGGCACCACTAACTTGGCTGTGGCTGCTACTCAGAAATTTAAGTGGCAAATACCCACAAAATGAAGGCACAGGAAATGGTTGACAGAACCGTCATGATGATTATTTTGTTTTCTTTCTCCAGATTCAGAAATGTCTGCAGACTCTCTGGTCAAGAGAACCTCAAGTGGCATAATGACAGGATGTCACTTGTGTGTCTGAGCCATGATTTTCAAAGGAATGAATGTTTCAGTCATTGGGCTTTGCACTCAGACAGGCAGTGGAAAGGAATGGGAATATCTGACTGGGAACAATTTTGATTCTTGTTTTCATTTTTGTTCTCATCCAGCATGCAAATACCTGCCTCATGTGCAAGGTGACTTGAATTTCACAAGGGAGGGGAGGCATTAAAATGAAACAAAAATTTAGACATCATGACTTACAAAGTTGTTTATGATAGGATTACAGTCATACAATGCTCCTACCTCCATCTCACCACTCCTTGACCTCATTTACCCACCAGTGAACCCAACTTCCCTTCTATTCCCCCCTCTCAAATACTTGACAGATGAAGTTTAAATACATCAGCATTTCCCTTGATGGGGTGGATTTGTGGAACCATTTCTCCTTTACCTATCAGATTCAAAATGAGCTGCTCTGAGATGTAGGCTCTCTGGGATATTTGGTACATTTGCTACATTGTCACCTTTGGAGTTTTCACACTTATCATCCCTTAGGGCCATATAAATGTCTGACAAGACAAAAATAAACATGAAAAACATTCAGAGTGCTTTGAATCCTAGATCCTCCCACTAGCCTGCCCACCAGTGCTGGGAGGTCCCTGAACAAGGCTGAGAACTCTGGGTTAATGATGAAATTCCCTCTGCTATTACGTTGTTTGGCTCTGGTACTGGCAAGTTATAACAAGAGGGATTCTGCTCTCCACCTATGACACAACTCATTGACTAAAGTCATTGACATTGGGGATGTCTTAAAAACATCCCATTCTGTTTCTTTCTGTTCCTCTTCCATTGACATGTGACCTTGTTTGCCTCTCATAGTCCTACTTTATGCCAATGCCCAGTGTGAATACCAACGGTCCCCCTTCCCTCTTAGAGAGCACAGACATAGAAATATTAGCTACCATAGACAAAGGAGTCAAGGTTTGGAGTCATGAACCAAAATAAACATTGAAATGAGACCATTTTTATTAGTTGACAACAGTTTTGTGAATCTGCTGGGGAGATTCCCCAAGTGCTCTGGAGAAGCAATTGAGCCACCATCCTGAATTTGATGAAGTCCAGTCTTGCTTGGAGTCAAGGGTAGGACATGGATAGCCACTTAAGGGCTCTTTCAACTTCTGCGACTGCTTGAAATAGACCAGTGGGTGCTGACAGATGGCTACAGACATCATGGTTCTGGTGTTAAAGTGAGGAGGATGCCGATAGTGATAATGATAGTGGAAATAATTGTTAGCATAGATCTAAGTACTTGACAAAGACATAACGAAACTAACCCAAATCTTGATAATGGCATGGAGTAACATGTTATTGCTATCCTCATTTACAGATAAAAAAATTAAAGTACAAAGAGGTTAACTTTTTTGTTAACATGTTTTTATACTGAAACATAAAAGCATGTGTATCCTATTACTTTGAGAGAAAGATGTTTCTAACTGTATATGTACTTGCATAGTATATATATTTTAAAGAAAGATGCTCATGAATATGGTGTCTTGAGCATGCAGACTTTCTTTCTAGTTGTTATCTGGTCATTCAGATCCCCTTTGATGAAAATGCCATATAATTTTTCACCCCCACCTGGACACTTTGCAGAATAAAAACAAATAAAAAACTGGGAATTAGGCATATGTGAAATGACATTGTGGAACAAGTCAGGTTATAGTCTTTATACTGTTGAAATCAGTCTCTCAGAGCTTGCACTTGTCCTTAAATCTATGTTAATAACAGCACAAACATAGAAAGTCAGCAGAAGAAATTTGATTTGTCACCTGGAATATACTAATATGGGGAACCTATGCAAAAAGTTGACTTAGAGGCTACTGTGAAGATCTGCAAGGCAGAGGTGATTCATGCTAACAAGGAGGCCTACTGGTCTCATGGGAGCATAGGAGAAGGATGGTCTTGAACTCGAGGCAAAGAACTCTGTTACTCAGGGCATAAAAAGTGGCATTGGTATCATGTTTATGTATGTTGCCTCTTTTTTATTTCTCAAGACCAGGATAGGACCATATAGGACCTATGGAGTTGGCTAACAAGAGTGGGTTTACTATGCAGCTGGGGGAACCTTGAGCTTACAGAAATAGATCATTCACTTTCTTTTATACAGGGCTTCAACAATATTGTTTGACACTGGTCCTAAAGA
>PVKC010051777.1:0-10354 GCA_004027635.1 Crocidura indochinensis | reverse complement strand
CTAAAATTGGAACGATACAGAGATTAGCATGACCCCTGTGCAGGGTTGACACACAAATTCATGAAGCATTCCATTAAAAAAAAAAAAGAAAGAAAGGAAAGAAAAAATAGAAAAGGAAGAAAAGAGGTGAGCAGGAAAGATAGTGCCCAGCCCTGAACATAAACAACAGTGCAACCAGCAGTTGGTCCTCAGCTTCTTAGCTGGTCCTCCACTTTCTCTACCTCTGACCACTTCACTCCCAGCTGAGCCTCCTTCCAAGCATCACTTTCACACACTGCCATCACACAGCTTTTGGGCTGTGTCAGATATGACAAGAAGTAGAGTGAAGGGGCTGAAGAGATAGCATGGAGGTAGGGTGTTTGCCTTGCATGCAGAAAGATGGTGGTTCAAATCCCAGCATCCCATATGGTTCCCCCGAGTCTGCCAGGTGTGACTTCTGAGCTTAGAGCCAGGAGTAACCCCTGAGCATTGCCAGGTGTGACCCAAAAAAACAAACAAAAAAATAGAAGTAGTGTGAAGGGCCAGAGAGATGGAGATACGGTGTTTGCCTTTCATGCAGAAGGTCATTGGTTCGAATCCCAGCATCCCATATGATCTCTCGAGCAAGCCAGGAGCGATTTCTGAATGTAGAGCCAGGAGTAACCCCTGAGAGCTGCAGGTGTGACCACCACCTCCCCCCAAAATAAAAGAAGCAATAAAAACAAAACAAAAAAAAGTAGAGTGAGAGTCCAGAGCAATAGCACAGTGGGTACAGAGTTTGCTTTGCAGGCAGCCAACCTGGGTTTGGACCCTGGCATCCCATATGGTCCCCCGAGCCTGTGAAGGGTGGTTTCTGAGTGTAGAGCCAGGAGTAACCCTTGAGCACTGCTGGGTGTGGCCAAAAATAAAAAGTACAGTGAGGTTGGAAGGGTCAGTGAGTCACTGCGGTGGCCTGGGCACTGAGCTCCGATGCCCAGCAGCAGTTCCCTCTGAGAGCATACCTAGCCCTGGCTGAGAGCCATGGGCCAGGAACAGCCTCGCAGACCAGACCTAGCAGAACAGACCCACTGCTCCCTTTGCTCTGCTCTGCTCGCCACCTGGAAATAAGGAGAAAGCTGTATCCGATGGTAGGTAACGCAGAGCTTTGAGAGCTGGACTAAGTGGAAATTAGAGAGATGTGTGAGTCTCTGTGGGCTGTAGGAGCATCTAAAACTAGCTCATGTCAGTGGAGTGGGGAGCAAAATAATCCCACCACAAAAGAGGGGCAGTTTCGAAGGATCACCAGCAAAAAATGCTGACCTTCCACTAGAGCAGATGGAAGAATAGAGACCTGGACAAGCGGCAGAATTGTAGGGTGTGGCCCCTGGGGAGACCCAGCCGCTTACCTGCTTACATTTCTCCCTGCTGACCTACGAGTATAGGCTTCGAGAACCAACTATAGATTATATTGATGCTGCTCCTGTTTAGGGGAAATAGTTCCAGTATTGCCAACACCGATGTTTTGGATGGACGCAAACCACATCTCAGAGCACCACCAAAGCTCCCAAGAGCCTCCACTGTTGCAGGAGGAGGAAGCAAAGAGGCCAATCAGAGGGGAGGAGGCAGCTGGGAAGACTCTCTCCCAGAGGCCTATACCCTGGACCCAGAATGGGAGAAGATAAACCCCATGGTTCTTCGGCCCCTGCCTCACCCCTGGACATCGAGCGTGACATCACCTGTCTGTTCCAGGGGATCCGGAGAACGGACAAGAATGGACGAGTCCCACCCTGGAGCCTGTCATAAACACAGTGAGTCCAGTCCAGCTCCACTGAGTTCTGAATACTACATAGACATCCCTCCCTCCAACATTATCGCTTGGGGGAGTGGTGTGAACCTCAGATAAGAGGGGACAGGCTTCACCACTCTGCTGCTCCCCGATAACTGCAGAAACATGGGTCAAAAAGCCATTTGTTTTATTGCTTCCTGGCCCGTGCTCCCTCCAGTTCCAAAGCGCTGCCGAGTCAGCTGGTTTCTAGAACATCATCTGGGCGAATCCACAGAGCAGAGCTGATGGCTGAGATTCTGTCCCGTCAGCGGATGGAAGGGTCACAATCCCTGTGATAATGGCAGCAAGTGACACGCCCCAGGCTCTTAGGGAACAGAGGGATTCTAAAAAATGCCCAGTGGAGGACTCTCTCCACAAGAATGTACTTTTCGCTGTCAGAGCTGATAGCCAGGACTTGCTCCTGTGGTGTGGTATGGGGTCTGCCGAAGGAGGGCTGGAGATGTAACCGTATTTTCCCAAGTTGGTAAACACACGCAGGCCACAGAGACTGCCTGCAACTGTTCTGTGCTTGACATGTTCCATGATAAAATTAATTTTTATAGAAACTTAGTAACATTATAATAGAAGTCCTTCAACCAGGCACTTTCATCCTTTGGTGTACAGCCTACCTCAAGAGCAGCAGAAGCGTTGGTAGAGCCCTGTCCCTTACATGGAGGAGAAACAGGAAACAATCAACAATCTAAGACTCATCAGGAGCTGGTTCACTGGGCAATGGCACTGGGATCAATGGACAGTGTGTGGCTCTGACCAGAAGGAGCACTGTGAAGGGTGGTGTACAGTCTATGACTGAAAATCATGAACAATTTTGTATCCACAGTGCTTAAATAAAAAATGAAGAAAAAAGAAGCACCACAACCTAACCCAGGATTCTCCATCACTAATGAGAAGTCAGGACAATATGCCCCAAAATGTCCATATTCTCACCTCCAGAGTTTCTATGTTATTTTATGCAGCAAAGGGGACTTAAGTTAAGGCTTTTGGAGGTGGGGGGTTGGGGTCTGATTTTAGTTTTTTGTTTTGGGGTCAAACCTAGCAGCACTCAGGGGTTACTCCTGGTTCTACACTCAGGAATCATTCCTGGCAGGCTCTGAGGACCATATTTAATGTCGGGGATCAAACCCAGGTTGGCCGCATGCAACACACCATCCTACCCGCCGTTCTGTCACTCCACCCCAAGTTAAGGATCTTTGCATGGAGAAGATAATTCAGGGCCAAGCTGGTGAAGCAGGCATGAGGCATGAGTTGGGGATCTGAAGGCTGAATATGCCACTTTAGGAGGTTCTCTCTGTTACCCAGGCAACCACATAGCAAGCTGAGGCCACCAAGGCCAGACCCGGCAGTACTGGGGGTGAAGAAGGCCCTGGAATGATGTCCTGTGGTGCTCAGTAGCAATGCATGGACAGAGATGGAATTTTAGGACCTCGGGGCCCTTGTCCAGTTCCAAGTGGTTCAACTCAAGAACTATTACTGGGTTGATGTCTTAGTAGCAATCAGTGCACTGGGGGAAGAAACTCAGCACTGCAGGGAACCTTCCCAGATTCATTACACAGCAGAAAGGCCATTCATTGGCAAGGAGCCTCTGTTGAAGACCCACTGACCATGGGAACATTTTCCCCATATACTTTTATGTTCCTTTGGGTTCTGCCTCCTCCCTATAATGCAGAATGAATGTGCCTTGGAGCCCCAGTCTGTTCTTCTAGGCTCCCACACACTCTAAAAGGACCCCCACTGCTCTGCTTTCCTGGACTCTAGCAGGGAGGAAAGCAGAGATGAGCTCTCATGAACCAGGCAAAGAGCTTCCAGACCTTACAGTGATTAGCTTTGGGGACTGGAGGCCCACACCTAGCTGTGCTCAGGGCTTATTCCTGGCCCTGCACTCCTGGGAGGGACCATATGAAATACTGAGGATCAAACCCAGATCAGCATGTGTGCAAGGCAAATGCCCTCCCTAATGCTATGGCTCCAGCCCATTTAATATTAAAACTCACTATGAGGGGCCGGAAAGGTGGTGCTAGAGGTAAGGTGTCTGCCTTGCAAGCACTAGTCAAGGAAAGATCGAAACTTTGGTTCGATCCCCCAGCGTCCCATATGCCCCCCCACCAAGCTAGGGGCAATTTCTGAGCGCTTAGCCAGGAGTAACCCCTGAGCATCAAACGGGTGTGGCCGGAAAAAACAAAATTAAAAAAAAAAGCTCACTATGAAAACTCAGTGACAGCCCATCCACCCCTAACTATCAGATCCTGTTCAACTTGACTCAAACCAACCCCAGGGACCTGGGGAAGAGTGCTGATGGTCAATCAGATCCTGGGAGCTTTCTCCTCCCTCACCTTTGTCCCTGGGCCACACACAGCATTATCTTAATCTTGCCACTTATCTCTCAGAGGACAGCTGAGACCCGCCCAGACTCAAAGATGAGTGGCAGGGTCCAAATTAAGACGCCTAGTACCTGGAAAGAAACAGGAAAATGGGTGCAAACCCTTGCTGTCCGCTGGGCACCCTGCCAGGGACATCACCCACACTGACTCATGCACTGCTCCCAGCCCATTTGGGAAGAAGCTTCTTGCTGAGATTCGGGTTGGCTCAGGAGACAGCCTGGCTTGGGGTAAAGGGAGCAGGGAGAAAGAGTATCCCCCAAGGACGAATCTGTCTTGGCTGTGGTTCATACTATTAGCTCAGCCCAGATCCTTGCCAATAGGCTAAAACCAAGTCAGGAAGAGCTGGGGAAGGAATGGGTGTGGGATTGTCGCAAATATTCAATGAGTAGCAGCACAACTGTGTGGAACTGAGAGGTGGTGGACTTGACAGAAACTCGCCCCACTCCATAGACTCCCTACCACCACCATGCACCCCCTCATCATCTACCCACAGTATAAAGGAGAGGCAGTGCAGGCCCAGAGATGCTCAGAGAGGAAATGCAGGTTTCGAATGAAAGAACCTTGGGTAGAGTTCTGGAAACCATCCCCTGATCACTGTCTGTGGGTGACTCTGAGCTCCATACAGCTAATAAACCTTGAGCAACTCTGGGTGTGGGTCCAAAACAAAACTATATAAAACCCAAAAAAGGATTCTTTTATCTTCTAGATGCCAAGAGTTTGGGCTCTATGTTCAGTGCAGTGACCCACTCAAGCCACTTAGAGCACCTCAGACTCTAGGAGTGTTGGGACATATGTGGTCCACCAAGGAGGTGATGCCAATAAACACTAAAAGGGTATAGGACATGAGGCAGTGATAGGAGTTAAGATGATAGGCATACTTTAACAACTTTTTTTTTTGGTTTTAGGGCCATACCTGGTGATACTTAAGGGTTACTCCTGGATATGTGCTCAGAAATTACTCCTGGCAGGCTCAGGGACCATTTGGGATACTAAGGTTGAAACCTGGGTCCATCCCATGTTGGCCTCATGCAAGTCAAGTGCCTTATCATTGTGCTATTGCTTCAGCCCTCCCAAACTTTCCCTAACTTTAAATTGTACTTTAAAGCAATAGTCATGAGAACAGTATGGTATTGGAACAAAGACAGCCCTCAGATCAATGGATTATATTTGAATATCTGAGACTGACTCCCAAATATATAACCACTTAATCTTTGATAAAGGGGCAAGAAATACAAAGTGGGGGCTGGGCGGTGGCGCTAAAGGTAAGGTGCCTACCTTGCCTGCGCTAGCCTTGGACGGACCGCGGTTTGATCCCCCGGTGTCCCATATGACCCCCCAAGCCAGGAGCGACTTCTGAGCACATAGCCAGGAGTAACCCCTGAGCGTTACCGGGTGTGACCCAAAAATCAAAAAAATATATAAATAAATAAATACAAAGTGAAGCAAGGAAACCCTCCTCAACAAGTGGTGCTGAGAAAACTGGTCAATTACATACAAAAAAGGTGAACTCAGACCTCTCTTTAACACCATGCACAATAGTCAAATCAAAATGACTTAAAGACCTTGATATCATACCTGAAAACAAACGGTTTTCATAGAGAAAAACAGAAGCAAAACACTCCATGACATTGAGACTAAAGGCATCTTCAAGGAGGAAACACAAGCAGGTGGAGCAGAAATAAATAAATGGGACTACATTAAACTGAGAAGCTTCTTCACTTCAAAGGAAATAGCAACTAGTGTATAAAGGTCACTAATGGACTGGGAGAAATATTCAACTATTACTCATCAGATAAGGGGCTAATATCTAGATATACAACCTACTGACAGAACTTAGCAAGAAATAAACATCTAACCCCATCAAAAAAATAGGGAGAACAGACATTTCCTCAAAGAAGAAATACATACATAAAATACATGTGGCTAAAAGGCACATGAAAAAATGCTTCACATCACTATTTATCAAATCAAAACAACAATGAGATTTCATCTCATGCCACAGAGACTGACACACATCACAAAGAACAAGAACAACCACTGCTGGCGGGGATGTGGGGAGAAAGAAACTCTTATTCACTGCTGGTGGGAATGCCGTCTAGTCCAGCCTTTCAGAAAAATATGTTCCTTAAAAAACTGGAAATTGAGCTTCCTTAGGATACAGCAATACCACTCCTAGGGATATACTCTAGGAACACACACAGACACACAATATAAAAATGCCCTCCACATCTTATGTTCATAGCAGCACTATTTACAATATCCAGAATCTGGAAGCAACCCAAATGCCTGACAACAGATGGAGTGGCTAAAGAAACTGGTATATCTACACAATGGAATACTGTGCAGTCATTGGGAAAAATGAAATCATGAAATTTGCTTATACATGGATAGACACGGAGAATATGGTGCTGAGTGAAATGAGTCAGAGGGAGAGGGATAAACATAGAATAATGTCACTCATCTGTGGTATATAAGGAAAATAAAAGCCAATGTGGGAATGACAGACAAAAGAGATAAGGATTAGGAAGACAAGTCCAAGGTAGAGACTGCCACAAAGAGTACAATTAGAGAAGGGTCTACTCTGAAAGGGACATGCATGGCACCCCTTCATTAACAGTAGAGTGCAATCCACAATGTCAAAAAAGAAAAAAGAGAGAGTGAGTGAAGTAAAATGCCTGCCCCAAAGGCAGGCAGAGAAGGATGGGTGGAAGGGAAGAGGATATCTGGGAGGGTGAGAGGGAAACTGTTGACATTGGTGAAATGAAATGTGCACTGGTGAAGGTTGTTAGTCATGAACAGCTATATGTGTGAAAAAATAAACTGTAGTAGAAAGAACCTTGTAACTGTGGTGTTTAAATAAATAAATAAAACTCAAAGAAGAAAAAATAAAATGAATAGTCCCTCGTGTGAGCTCCAGGACACTCAAAGTCCAAGATGTGTCTCTGCAGTAATCTGAACGCTGCTTCTGGAGTGATGACATCTGGGTGTATGCCCTGCACTGAGCTGTCAAGTGTATGGGAACAGGAGGAAACTCACAGGCAAAGAGGAGAGTGCTGAGCCATGACATCAAGTCTGCTGCAGGGGATAAGGGAGCTGCCTTTATCTTCATGCCCAGCCACTGGATCGGTTCTTACTCAGACACCTACCAGTTGCTGAGCTCCAAGGGAACAGTGCAGGCAAGAGTCCTTAATGAAATTCAGAATGAGAGGAGATGAAGATGAGCAAATGTCATTGCATGGAGTCAGGATGATCCCTTTAAAGTCATCCCAGGGATTCATCAGAGACACACCTGCTTAGAAATATAAAGATGTGTATCCTATAAGCAAACACCTTCCCCAAGGACTGAAGGGATGACCTTAACAGAGAGAATCTCTTCCACAGGAGCCAGGCTCTGGAGCATCATCAGGGTCACTAGGGGAGAGTGGTAAAAATGCAGATTCTCAGGTCAGGGATATGTAAACAGACAGCTGAATACAAACCTTGAGTCTGTGCTTTGCATGCAGGAAATTCAAGTTTGATCCTGAAATTATGTAATCCTTGAGCACCACCAGAAGCAAAGGCTGGGACTGCACCAAGAGACTCAAGTACAACCAAAATGTGGTCTAAGATTTTTCTGAGCTTTTTTGTTTGTTTGTATTTGGACACATAGAGGGGTGCTCAGGGCTTATTTCTTATTCTGCATTCAGGGATTGCTTCTGGCAAGACTTGGTGAACTATATGAGGTGCCAGGGATGAAGCCCCAGGTTGACCATGTGCAAGGCAAGTACCCAACCCATTGTACTGTCTCTCTGGCCCAAAATTCTTTATGATATAGCAGGTCCCAGGCAAAGGCTAGGAATCAGCATTTTATTGAGTAAATCCTCTCAGGTGATAGAGATGAGCGCTGTCTGGGGGAGGCTTAGTAGCTAAAAAGCACCTGCCTTGCAAGCATGAGGCCCTGAATCCAACTGCTGGTACCTGTCACGTGCACTGAGCAGGTCCTGGCCTAGAGACCCTGATGAGATTTTTCCAAGCAGAACTCACAGAAACACTATTAGCAGGGGAGTGTTCTAAGAAACCCAGCCACACCGTCACCCTCATAAGCTCAGAAAACTGTGTTTCTAAAGGTCAAAACCCACTAACTCTTGTGCAGTAAGGTCTCTGAGGAACAGTTGGGCACATGCATTACTAGCCTAGGGCAGAGCCAGGATTCACTCTTGTCTAGTGCCCCCACATGTACAATATATATTGATAGTATTATATGCATATAGTTTATATATACATAATATCCATCTTGTATTGTGACCTTGATACTGCCCTACAAAGCTCATTTCTAATCTTGTACTGCCTCAGTCCCAAACATTATTTCCCCCCATTTACCCATGTAGGTGCAGCTCATGACATGAAGCTCACCACATAGAATGATGAGTGCAGTTAGAGAAATAACTACACTGAAAACTATCATAACAATGTGAATGAATGAGGGAAACAGAAAGCCTGTCTTGAGTATAGGTGTGGGTGAGGTGGATAGGAGGGAGATCTGGGAAATTGGTGGTAGGAATCTTGCACTGGTGAAGGGGAGTATTCTTTACATGACTGTAATCATACAACTACAATCATATTTGTAATCATGGTGTTTATTTTATTTTTTATTTTTTGGTTTTTGGGCCACACCCGGTGACACTCAGGAATTACTCCTGGCTATTCGCTCAGAAGTCGCTCCTGGCAGGCACGGGGGACCATATGGGGAACCGAGGGATCGAAACGCGGTCGTCCTAGGTTAGCGCAGGCACCTTATCTCCAGCGCCACCGCCCGGCTCCTAATCACGGTGTTTAAATAAAGAAAATTAAAAATAAACATAGCCCGGCCCACTTCATAAGGTATGATCCTAGGTCTATCTCCTCAAACCACCCACATACAGAAGCCTAGGCCCAGTGAAACATGGCACTCGTCATCATCACAGGCTATGACAACGTTTGGGCAGGATTATCAAGTTGAACTTTGTTCTGATGCAAATAAAAAGGGGAGCGATAGCAGTGGGCACGTGGCACTGTGAGTGTGGGGAGGTGCTGTGGCATGGCGGGGCACAAGGCCCTGGGGGTGCTGCTGTTGCCGCTCCTGCTCAGCCAGGTCCTTAGCCACCCCAGGCCTGGGACTAAAAGCTTCAACAAGCTGCTGCTCATCTCCTTTGATGGCTTCCGATGGGACTATGACCAGGATGTAGACACTCCGTTTCTGGATCAGCTGGTCCGGGAGGGTGTGAAAGCCAAATTCGTCACACCACCCTTTGTCACCATGACCTCCCCATCCCACTTCACCATCATCACAGGTAAGCTGGCCCACCACCATCCCAGGGGCTACAGAGGCAGGTGGGAGTGGGCTCCTCCTACCCACCCTGCACTTGCACTCAGCTGGGGCAGTTTATCATGACCCCCTGGAGTAACCCCCTGCAGAGGCAGTTGATTCCATCATCCTGGGAGGCTAAGAGCTCTTTCTAGAATCCCACTAGACATGATGCCTGGGCCTGCAGACTGAAATGGACTACATTGGGCTAGTCATAGCACAATGGGTAAAGCATTTGCCTTGTACACAGGCTGACCAGGGTTTGATCCCTGACATCCCATATGGTCCACCAACCCTGCTAGGAGTAACTTCTGAGTGCTGCTGTGTGTGGTCCAATAAAACAGAAACAAACAAAAGAAAAGAAAAGGAAAAGGAAAAAAAAAAGAAAAAATAGACTGCACTGTCCCATTCTTAGGCCTGCCCTCACTCCCCAGATTCAAGCACCACTACGAGTATTGCTTGAGTACAAAGCCAGGAGGAAGCCCTGAGCACAACCAGGTGTGGCCCAAAGCAGACAAATAAAAGAACTCAAGCAGATGCTACCTTGGACCCTCTCAAGGAATTCAAAGGGTCTGTTCGGAGAGAGCAGCTCACTATCTTTGGGCCACAGTAGTTTCTCTTCCCCTCCTCAGGTGTCTCTCCAGATCACTAAGGGTTTTTCTGCCCATGAGTGAGACCCTACACACCCTAAGCAGAATGCAGTGTGGCTGACAGACATCAGGCAGGAATGCAAACCCCAAAGAGCAGGTCAAACTAACTTAATAGAATTGGGGAGTTAGGGGCCAGCGAGTTGGCGCTAGAGGCAAGATGTCTGCCTTGAAAGCGCTAGCCAAGGAAGGACCACAGTTTGAT
>PVKC010051776.1:0-10342 GCA_004027635.1 Crocidura indochinensis | reverse complement strand
GCCGCGGAGGAGGCCGCCGCCGCCGGGTGGCCGGGCGGCCGGGCCAAGCTGGCAGCGGCGGGCGGCTTGGGCGGCGGCGGCGGGGCGGCGTTGCTGGGCGCGGGGGGCGCGGCGTTGGCGTTGGCGTTGGGCGCGGGGGGCGAGGGTGCGCGGGGCGCGGGGGGCGCGGCGGAGACGGCGGCGGCGGAGGCAGCGGCGGAGGCGGCGGGGGCGCCGAGGAAGGGCGGCGTCTGGATGACAGTGGCGGTGCAGGCTTGGGCTGGGGCTTGGGCTTGGGCGGCGGGAGTGCTGGCGTTGCAGGCCGGGGCTGGGGCTTGGGCGGCGGGCTTGGGCGGCGCGGGCCCGTTGTGCAGCAGCAGGCTGGCGGCAGGTGCGGCGACGACGGCGGCGGCGCGGTGCGAGTTCACCAGCACGGCGCTGCCATTCAAAGTGTGCGCCGAGGAGGAGGAGGACGAGGACGAGGACGACGACGAGGACGAGGACGAGGAGGCGATGGAGGAGGAGGTGGACGAGGAGGAGGCCGAGGCCGAGGCGACGGCGGGTTTGGACGCGGCTGCGGGCTCGGAGGCGCAGGAGGCCGAGGCCAGCCCGGGCGCCGGCGTGCAGGCCGCGGCGGGCGCCGCGATCGTCGTGGCCGTCCCGGTCGCTGCTGCGGCTGCTGCTGCTGCGGCTGCGGCGGCGGCGGCCGCTCCGGCGTCGAGGGCGCTGAGCTTCGCGGCGGGCCCTGCGGGGACGGGGCCGGGGCCAAGCCGGGAGGCGGCGTGAGCGCGAGCGCGAGCGAGGCCGCGATCGGGGCCGGGCTCGGGCCGCGCCGGGGCGGCGGGCTGGTTACCTGCGGGGGGCGGCTCCGGGGCGGCGGCGGGCGCGGCCTGGGCCGAGCTCAGGGCGGCGGCGGCGGCCGCGGCGGGCGCTCCGGCGGCGGCGGCGGCGCCGACATGGTTGGCGAGCGCGCCGGGGCCGGGGCCGGGTCCGGGTCCGGGCGCGGCGGCCGGGGCGGCGGGCTCGGGCGCGCGGGCTGCGGGGTGCGGGTGCGGGTGCGCGGCGGCCAGCTGCGACTCGAGCGAGCCCACCAGGTCGCTCACCACCTTCTCGTCCACCTCGCTGTTGAAGAACACCTCGTCCAGCAGGTCCGAGCCCGCCGCCATCTTTCCTGCTCAGCCCGGCCGCCCGCCGCCGCCGCCGCCGCCGCCGCAGCGCCGCCGCCGCCTCCCGGGCCGGCTGGGGGCGGACGGGCGGGCGGGCGGGCGGGCCCGGAGGAGGCGGAGGAGGCGGCTCGCTCCGCGCGCGCGGGGCCGGGCCGAGCCTTGCCGGGGCGGGCGAGGCTCGGGCTTGCGGGCGACGGGGGCGCGGGCGGGCGGGCGGGCGGGCGGGCGGGCGGGCGGGCGAGCCAGCCGGCGCGCGCGCGGGGCGGCGGGCGGGGACTGCGAGGGGCGGCGGCGGCGGCGGCGGCGGCGGCGGCGCAGCGCGCAGGCGCGCGGGCGGGCGCCCGCCTCCCCCCGCCGCGCCGGCGCTCGCGATTGGCCGGGGCGCGCCCCCCCGCGCGGGCCGCCGGGCGGCCGCTCACGGGCCGGGAGCCCGCGGCCCCCCCGCGCGCGGGGGCAGCGCGGCTCGCGATTGGCCGGCGCCGTCGGCCCCGCCCCCGCGCGCGGCCGCCCGGCGCCGCGCGATTGGCGGAGCGGCGCGCTTAAAAGGCGCGGCCAATGGCTGCGAGCGGCAGAGGCTGGCGGCGGCGGGGACGGGAAGGGACGGGACGGGACGGGGCAGGGCAGGGCGGGAGGCGGGCGGACGGCTGGCTGCGGGGCGGGAGCGAGGCCGGGAACGGGGAAGCGCCGCGGGGCGCGCAGCGAAGGGCGGGCGGGCGAGGGGCGCGGAGGCCGAGGCCCGGCGGGGACTCGCTCGCTCGCTCTTTGTCTTCTTCCTGGCGGCTTCAAAATGGCTGCGCGGGGCCGTCGCGGAGCTGGCGGGGCTGGCGGCACCCACGGGGCCGAAGAGGCCGAAGCTAGCCGGGCTGGGCTGAAATTGACGGGGCTCCGACTCCCTGGCGATGCCGAGGGACCGAGAACTGACTGATGGGCTGACAGGGCGCCTCCTCACAGCCCGGGTTCTTGGGGGGCCGCTGGGATGCGATCCTGCGTCCGATCGCGCGGCCGAACCCGGGTCTCCCCCGTTGTCGCGATCGCTCCCGCGCCCGGGCTTCTCCTTTGCACTTGCACACAGGTAAGTCGGGCCCGGGGTTTGGGTGGGGAGACGCGTCCTGGGGGCCCCTTCACGCCCGCCCCCCCAGGACGAACTCCAGCCGCTGTCCGGCTCCTTCTGCAAACCCCAACGTCCAGCTCTCCAGACCCGGCCGCTCCTGCTCTGCTCTGCTCGCGGCGGAAATCGAGCCCGGTTTTGCAGCAGAGAGGAGACAGTCGATCCCCCGAAAGCGTCCAGGTAAAGGGAGAACCGGGGCCGGGGGTGGGCCAGAACCGACGATGCACCCGCCTGGGATGCCGAAATTTCAATAAAAGGAACCGCCTGGGCAAGGTGCGTGGCCCCTGTGTCGTGTCCTGTTCTTTGGGGACATATAGGGTGCCCAAGGTAGGCGAGGGAACACCCGCTTTCTCCTCCTCCTCCTCCTCCGTCCTGGCTCCCATTTTGGCTGGAAGGAAAATCCCACTTGGGGACAAGGTGAACCCGAAGGAGAGCCCCCTCCTCTCCTCGGAGCACGGAGAAGCCAGTGCCCTCTGTCTTGAACCCTGGAGCGCCGCCCTTCCGACTGCTGGGATCACTGGATCACACCTGAGCCGCTTGCTCCGAAGCCGGGGTCTCAAACTTAATTTACCTGGGGGCCGCAGGAGGCAAAGTCGGGGCGAGGCAGGGCCGCCTAAGGGATTTCGCTTACCAAAAATCGCAAAAAATCGCATTAAACATTTGCATACCCCCGAATGGAGCTGCTCGGGGTCTGAGAACGTTTCTTGCCATTTCTTTTGTTTGTTTGTTTGTTTTTTGGTCACACCCGGCAGTGCTCAGGGGTTACTTCTGGCTCCATGCTCAGAAATTGCTCCTGGCAGGCACGGGGGACCATATGGGGCACCGGGATTCGAACCGATGACCTTTTGCATGAAAGGCCAACGCCTTACCTCCATGCTATCTCCCGGGCCCCCGCCATTTCTTTTCTTACTAATGTGATTTTCATCGCGATTACTCGGTAAGCGGATAATCTCGAATACCGCGATATTTGAAGGCCGGCCGCGGGCCACAAAATGTTGCACGGAGTTTGAGACCCCCTGCTTTAAAGCGTGATTCTTCCAGGAGTAAGAGGGGAGGCCCCCTCTTGCATGGCAGAGCCCAGCCTACAGGAACAGGGTCTGCTCTGGCCACGTATGCAACCCCTACCTTGAGTTTCTTGGGAGCCCGCAGCATTTTCTCACAAACTCGAATGCCACATTTCTGGGAAGTCACTTTTCTAGAAACCAAGCCCTACCTGGAACTGGCACCTTTCTGCACTCCTGGCTCTGCCTTTGGTTTTGTGCTCAGAGTCCCATCGAATATGTATAAAGACCAGCCAAGGTGGTGCATGATCCAGTTTTGTATGTGCCTCTGTGACAGGGTCTCACTTGCAGCCCGGTGTCTCCCTCTGGCCCAAAATTTCCTGTCCCTGTGGGAATGGACCAGAGCTGAAGCCTTGCGAGTTTTACAAGGTATACCGATTTACTGAGTGGCGTTTCTTTCCATGTTCAACTGGAAACTCGCACTTCCAACGGTTGTCCAATGTTGCAGGGCTAGTGAGATCAAAGAACAGGAAAGCAGCTGAACACAGTTCAGCTCCCAGCATCTTGTATGGTGGCCTGAGCTCTGTCAGATTGAACAGAGCCAGGTATGGCCTCAAAACTCGGTCACTAAATAAAAAGCCCAAGCACGGAGCCCGAGAGAGTGCACAGTATACAGCATTATACACAGTATACATACTGTATACGAATGCCTTGCATTTGTCCGACCCTGGTTATAGTCCCTGGTACCAGAGTCCTCAGTGTACCGAATTGTGTGACCCAAAACAAACCAACAACAAGCCTTGTTTAGCACATTAAACACTAGTCCTGAGCAATGAATGCACTATGCTACCCACAGCTTTCATCTGCACAGCAGGGAGCCGAGTGCCTTATGCAGGAATTCTCTACTGGACACTGACCTCACCAAGCCAGTTCACAGCAGGAGGGTGACAATTGAGCTTTCCTGGGTCACCCGCCACCATTTAGGAGCCAGAGAGCCACAAATTGAGGGGAAGAAGGTCCCCAAAATACCTCACACCTCCAAACCACATGGAAGGCAACATCCGCTTAAACACTGCTCTCTAGCCTTGTATCACCATCAGGCATGTAAGGTGTTTCACCTGGAATTGGAGTCTTCCTGTTATCCATACTCCCTAGGTTCCACCCAACTGTGAAAACCTTCCCTTCATGGGGGCAGAATCTAGGTCCAGCTGGTGTCTCCCGAGCATTGCTCACTGGCTGTATATCCAGCATGTATGGTAGTGCCTACAGCGTAATAGATGAGTGGAAAAGCAATGAGTGGAGGGACGGGAGTGGTCAGTGGGTGGAAAGAAGGACAAGCAGGATGAACAGGCCTCTTGGATGGGCAGATGGATGGATAGGCAATGGGGAGCAGTTATATTGAGCTGGACAGCATAAATGGTGAGTGGGTGGATGAATGAATGGAATGGTGATTAGGTGGGTGGATATTGCCATGTCAACAAACACTGTACAACAAGAAAGATGTACTATAAGCAATTAAGATACTGTAAGGTGGACTGGAGTGATAGCACAGCGGTTAGGGTAGTTACCTTGCACACAGCTGACCTGGGACAGATCCAGGTTCGATCTCAGGCATCCCATATGGTCCCCCAAGCCTGCCAAGAGCGATTTCTGAGTGCAGAGCCAGGAGTAATTCCTGAGCATTGCAGGGTGTGGCCCAAAAACTAACAAAAAAAAAAAAAAATACTGTAAGGAAGGCACTGTATGGGGGCCGGATAGCACAGAGGCCTTTGCCTTGCCAGCAGCCTATCCAGGACCTAAGGTGGTTGGTTCGAATACCTGCGTCCCATATGGTCCCCCGTGCCTGCCAGGAGCTATTTCTGAGCAGACAGCCAGGAGTAACCCCTGAGCGCCAATGTGTGTGGCCAAAAAAAAAAGGAAGGCACTGCCTTGCATGTGGCTGGCTTGAGTTTGATCCCAAGCACCCCATTTGCTCAAGAAGTGATTCCTGGGGCCCGGAGAGTTAGCACAGTGGCATTTGCCTTGCAAGCAGCCTATCCAGGACCAAAGGTGGTTGGTTCGAATCCCGGTGTCCCATATGGTTCCCCGTGCCTGCCAGGAGCCATTTCTGAGCAGACAGCCAGGAGTAACCCCAGAGCACCACCAGGTGTGGCCCAAAAACCAAAAATGAATAAATAAATAAATAAATAAGTGATTCTTGGGCCGGAGAGATAGCATGGAGGTAAGGTGTTTGCCTTTCATGCAAACGGTCATCAGTTCGAATCCTGGCGTC
The DNA here is from genome assembly GCA_004027635.1 of Crocidura indochinensis. Classification (NCBI taxonomy): domain Eukaryota; kingdom Metazoa; phylum Chordata; class Mammalia; order Eulipotyphla; family Soricidae; genus Crocidura; species Crocidura indochinensis. The sequence goes on along the minus strand of PVKC010051776.1, from coordinate 4,816 downwards.
CCATATGGTCCCCTGTGCCTGCCAGGAGCAATTTCTGAGCATGGAGCCAGGAGTAACCCCTGAGCACTGCCGGGTGTGACCCAAAAACCAAAAAAAAAAAAAAATTTAATAATAATAAAAAATTTTTTTTTAATTTCTGAGCATGGAACCAGGAGTAACCCTTGAGCACTGCTGGGTGTGACCCAAAAACCACACACACACAAAGAAGTGATTCCTGGGGCTGGAGCTGTAATGCAAGTGATAGGGTGTTTGCCTTGTACGCCGCTGACCCAAGATGAACCTCAGTTCGATCCCAGGTGTCCCATGTGCCCTCAAGCCAGGAGCGATTTCTGAGTGCATAGCCAGGAGTAACCCCTGAGCTGAGCGTCACCGGGTGTGGCCCAAAACCCAGAAGAAAAAAAAAGTGATCCCTGAGTACAGCCAGGGGTAGCCAAAAAACAAAGCAAACAAATATGTAGAGAAAAGTTCTCAAAGAAACTGGATAAGTGGAGGCATGTGCGGTTCATATAAGGAACAACGGACTTACAGAGGGTAGCTGGATAGATGAACTGAGTGCATGGAAGTGTTGCAGACAGTTTCTGTGGAACTGGGGGAAGTGAAGAATCTCTCACTTCTCTCTACCCAACTGGGTAACCCGGAAGTGGCTGAGAAATCTGGGACTAATTAAAGTCTGAAATGAGCCCCACCCCCTCCCCCGCATGGCACAGGCTCAGGTCTCCCCACTGCCACCAGCCACCTGTCAGGTCTGGAGTCCATTTGTTCTGCCCAGCGCTGGAAATGCTTTCTGCCACCCAATTAATTTCTCAGGGATTTCTGGACCCAGGCTGGAGCAAGGAATTGCTCTTTGCAGGTCAGGAAATTCAATCCTAGACCTGTCCACTCAGGTTGTTGAGGTCCATTGACGTTCCTATAGAAAATCATTTTGGAAGGACAGAAACAAATAGTGAAATACAACAGCTTTATTTAGAGATATTGAAGAAGGAAACCAGAGTGCGTTTCAGGAGGTGAGGCCACCCCGAGAAAGAGGAGGTGCATTGCTTGCTTTGCAAAGTAGAGTTTGTCTCAAGCTGCAAGACTGTGGGCTTCTCTACCCAAATAAGAGTATTGCTAGGGGCTGGAGAGATAGCACAGTGGTAGGCTGTTTGCCTTGAACGCAGCCAACCAGGGATGGACCTGGATTTGAAATCCCTGGCATCCCATATGTTCCCATGAGCATGTCAGAGGTGATTTCTGAGTGCAAAGCCAGGAATAACCCCCGAGCGTTGCTGGGTGTGGCCCAAAAACCAAAAAAATAATATGTCTACTGCTATGGTGTTGTCAAAGAGAAGCACCTGAAACTTTTGATGCCGAGCCTTCAAGTCCTTATCATAATCTTTGGCTCTGGTGCTTCTCTCTAGATGGGGTCCAAGCTTCTTAGCTTCTTTGGGCCTGTCCTGGTGCCAGTTAGTGTCTCTGTTTGTGCCGAGGCCACACCTGGCATTGTTCTTCTGGCTCTGTGCTCAGGGATTATTCCTCACAGTATGTTCCGGACCGTATGTGAAGCCAGGGATTGAACCCAGGTCAGCCAGTGCTCTCTCCGTTGTCCTATTGCTTCAGTCTACCAGTTATAGAGTCTTTGGGGGCCATATCTGACAGTTACTCCTGGCTCTGTATTCAGGAATTACTCCAGCAGGATCAGGGGCACTGGGGGCCGGGTGGTAGCGCTGGAGGTAAGGTGCCTGCCTTGCCAGCGCTAATCTAGGATGGATCGCGGTTCGATCCCCCGGTTCCCCATATGGTCCCCTGTGCCTGCCAGGAGCAACTTCTGAGCGAATAGCCAGGAGTAACCCCTGAGCGTCACGGGGTGTGGCCCAAAAACCAAGAAAAAAAAAAAAGGTTCAGGGGCACCATATGGGATGCTAGGGATCTAACCTGGGTCAGCCATGTGCAAGGCGAGTGCCCTCCCCCACTGTGCTATTGTTCTGGCTCCTTGTCAGTCTTAAAGAGGGTCCAGCAGTAAATGCTTTCTTTTCGTTGTTGTTGGTTTTTGGGTCACGCCGGGAAGCGCTCAAGGGCTACTCCTAGCTCTACGCTCAGAAATCGCTCCTTGCAGGCTCGGGGGACCATATGGGATGCCGGGATTTCAACCACCGTCCTTCTGCATGAAAGGCAAACACCCTGCCTCCATGCTATCTCTCCAGTCCCAGCAGTAATGCTTTCTGCTGCTTTCGGGAGAAGACCGTCACTTCTTCAACCCCCATCTGGGTTTTATTATGCTCCAAAAACTCATTGCTGGAACTATCGACCTGTCCACTCAGAGGAGGGTATAGGTGGGGAAGGGACACTAGTTTCCGGATGCCCCATCTTGTTTCAGCCTGGCCCCCTAACCTAAAGAATGCTCTTCCATCTTGCACCTTCCTACCCCATTCGTGGTAGCTCAGTGCATGAGAACACGGTTGCCACGGCCTGCTCAGTGGAGAAACAGGAGAGTGGCCTGGACCTGCCAGCTCACACAAGCTGGCACTGCTAGGCTCTGCCCCAAGAGGACACATGACCCCGCCTGTCTGTTTCGGGGGGGTGAGCTGGGCCCCAGCCTGTAGTTTCCTCACTGGGAATGCTGGGCAGCCGCCGTCTCAGTTCTCAGAAGGACCCCACACACACACACCCAGTGCATGGGGACTCTCCACGGCCAGCTTCCCAGGTGTGACTTCCCTGGAAATGGAAACCTGGCACCTCCCTGCCCTGCAGCCTTCCAGGAGCCTGACCTAAGGACTGGGCGTATTTGGTCCTAAGGAAGCAGCTGGCACAGATTCACCGAGCGAGGCCCCTGCCCATCTGTCCCTGCCAGCTTGGCAGAAAGGGGCTAGGGGTGCAGAGGGCATGCTGGGCAGCAGCCAGAGCCAAGGGGAGGAAGGGGGGGGGGGTGATGTTGTTAAAGTCCTTCGACTTTGGGCTGCTTAATAACAAGCTGAGGGCTATTAAGAAACAATGGAGAACTGCATGTGAGCCTGAGTCTCATTAGCAGCTCCCCGGCAGGAAAGGGCACGGAAAGTTCACGTTTAAATGGTGGCCTCTCCTTAGCAGTGGTGCTGTGGGTGGGCAACATCTCAAAGGGCTGAGCCCAGCACTGACACACATACACACACTGGCAGCTCTCTGCTTATAACCCTCCTTGCTGCAGGAATCGGGGTGCTCAGAGGGGATTTTCAAGGTTTAGCCAGTGTGGGATGAAGTGGGGGGGGGGCCTGTGGAGCTAAATCTGGGGCCACCACACAGCTGAGCCTGAAGCGGTCTGTGAGGTGGGTGTGGGCAAGGGAAGTGGACAACCCCAGATGAACTCCAAGACCAGCCACAATGACAGGGTCATGTGCCTAGTTTTATGTGTGGTGCCCAAAGTTAGCACGCTACAGACTGAATGCAACCTGCAACCATTTTTATCTTCTTTGTTTTTTGTTTTTGGGTCACATTCAGTGGTACTTGGGGGTTACTCCTGGCTCTGTGCTCAGGCTTGGAAAGCCAAATGGGATGCCAGGAATCAAACTTGGGTAATCTGCGTGCAAGTTAAACAGGCTCCCTGCTATATTATCACTCTACCCTCTGGCGCCTTTATTTTCTCATCATTTTTTGTGGGGGCAGGGGTGCTAGACCCAGCCCAGGGATCACTACTGGCAGGACTTAGGGTACCACATGTGAGGTCCCACAGGCCACACCTGAGTAAGCTGCATGCCAGACAACTTTATAGTTGCTTCCTGGGCCCCCTCTGTTTATTTAGTTTTTCTTTTTTTGATTTTTGGGCCACACCCGGTAACGCTCAGGGGTTATTCCTGGCTATGCGCTCAGAAATTGCCCCTGACTTGGGGGACCATATGAGACGCCAGGGGATCAAACCATGGTCTGTCTTGGGTCAGCCACGTGCAAGTGCCTTACCTACCCTTGTGCCAATGCCCCGGCTCCAATATAAATATTTTTTTAGTTTTTTAAAATATTTTTTGGTTTTTGGGCCACACCCGGCGGTGCTCAGGGGTTACTCCTGGCTATCTGCTCAGAAATAGCTCCTGGCAGGCACTGGGGACCAAATGGGACGCCAGGATTCGAACCAACCACCTTAGGTTCTGGGTCGGCTGCTTGGAAGGCAAATGCCACCGTGCTATCTCTCCAGCCCCATAAAATTATTTTTCTTGAAACTAACTTAGAAAGACATCAGGAGGGAGGAAGTATGTGTTGGAAAGAAAACCAATTTCTGGGGCCGGAGAAATAGCATGGAGGTAAGGCATTTGCCTTTCATGCAGAAGGTCATCGGTTCAAATCCCAGCGTCTCATATGGTCCCCCTGCCAGGAGTAACCCCTGAGCACTGCCGGATGTGACCCAAAACCACACACACACAAAAAGGAAAGAAAGAAAACCGATTTCTCCAAAGAATAAAAACAAAGAAACACAGAAACAAACACGGCGGTTATGTTTGTTTGGGGATCACACCCGGTGGTGCTCAGGACTTACTCTTGGCTCTGCGCTCAGAAATCACTCCTGATGGGCTCAGAGGACACTATGGGATGTGGGGTATCAAACCCAGGCCAGCATTGTGCAAGGCAGGTGCCTTCCCCCATTGTCATATCTCTCCAGACCCCCACAATTAGTATGTTTTTCTCTCATCCCAAATTTTATATTATTTTACTTATTATATCATATTTTAGGGGCTGGAGCAATAACACAGCAGGTAGGGCATTTGCCTTGCATGTGACCGACCTGAGTTTAATCCTCAGCATCCCGTGGATGATCACCTGAACTCAAGTTCCCAGGCAGGGAGAGGAGGTGGCAGCCACCCCAGGGCGTGTGACC
>PVKC010051775.1:0-10350 GCA_004027635.1 Crocidura indochinensis | reverse complement strand
AAAAAAAATGCAGTTTATTATTGTAGATTATTCTTTCTCTCGATATAACCAGAATTGAAAATGAAAGAAAAGCACATAGGAACATCACGCGTGGTTAGTTAGTAACTCAAGATATAAAACAATTTTGCACAGCAAAATATGTAAAAGAAAAGTAACTGACAAGATTTTTTTATATTTATTGTGGTAAGATTTACTTTTCGTTTTTTTTTAAGACAGGATGTCAGTCCCTGAAAATAACATTTACTGATTATTGCCTTTAAAACTGTGGATTTTAAGTTACAGAAAATCCATTTCTGCACCACAATACAACTGTAAAAAAATCTGCATCATTTTAAAACTGTGCAGTAATGCCATTTTGTATAACTGCATAAATTTTATTAGCGTTCTAAACAGTTTTGCAAATTTCTTTTTTTTTTTTTTGTATTATATGCTTGCAGGTTATATCTTAGTGCAATTCAGTCCCAAATACTTTAATTTTGAAGAACAAAAACAAAAACACCCATACATTTTGAATGTAAAATACCCCTACAGATATAAACAGGGGCGCGTCCCCTTTTAATACTTTGGTTTTTCAATACAGTCAGTGGTATAGCAAAGACTACACATACCCAACTTATGTTTAAGTTGCAAGCACATGCTGTATAAGCTACTTTTTTTTTAAACAGTCCCCTTGCAAACTCTACCCCCCTTAACATCACAACAGTAAACAATTTAGTGCATCAATCTTTTAAAAAATCTACAGCTAAACAGACCTAACTCTTTCAAATTTATCTATAACATTCCTTTATCTGTAGCATACATTTTAACTGGGCTAACAGATTATAAAAACTAGAATTAAATTATATGCTAGAAACCCATAGCATTCCACATTTGACAATGACCAAACGCCAAAACAAAACAAAAACAAAACAAAAAAAAGATAAAATAAAAATAAACCAAACCAAAAAAAAAAAAATTAAAAAGAATGGGGCAGATTTCTTCTCTTAAAAAAAGAATTTTTAGACTGCTTTCCGCATCCACACAATTTTTTAGTCCCTCAATGTGGGTGCCATTCGTAGGAAAAAGAAAAATGTGACGAAGTTCTTTAATTTTTGCCAGGTTAGATTTTTCACCCTTTTCAGGCACCTTTGATAAGGAATGCCCTCAGTGCATTTGACCATGGGAGGCTGAAGTTCTGAATAACGCAAAGAAGTTCTGGAACAGACTCAAACTTTCATGGGAAGAAGGCTCTAGGGTTGCACTTTGTTTGTTCGGAACTCAAAAAAGTCATGAGGCAATAAAACAAAAGTATGAAAGCCATGCCTTAAGTCGTCGAATGTCCATATCCAAGCCAAAAGGAAAAAAAAGGAACAAAAAATAATTATACCGTACATGTCCAGCATGCAGGCTTTTTTTTTTATTAATATAATGTCTCTTTCCATAAAGTCTTTGAAACAGTTATAGTTCATTGTTGCTAAGACAAAGTAGCAAGCGTAATAATGCATGAGATGAGAATGAGTTTTTAAATGGCAGACTAAACTCTCAAATTTGGCATCTGAAGGCCAAACTCACAAGTCACACCTGAAGGTTGATGCAGGCTTGATTGTGGTAGGTTCATGAGAATTTTTTTTTCTTTTCTATTTTAGCATAACACAATGCTAAAACCAGGATGGAACTCAGCAAGCTGCAAGTCACATAACATTTCACATTTTTTTTCCTTTGCAAGCTCAATCTCACAGGAAGAACTCAGGAGGAAGAGAAAAAAAAGTTTTTTTCTTTTTTTTCTTTTTTCTTTGATCTCAGAGGAGTAAGATGGGTGAAGAGGGAGGGAAGGGTGGAGGAGGGGGGAAGTAAAACACAGCAAGCTCCCCCCCCCAAAAAAAAGTCAAATAAAAAAATCCAAAAAGAATAGAACACACACACACACACTGAGAAAATGAACACCAGCTTATGAACTGATGAAAAAAAAAACTGAAAGGAAAAAAAAATGTGAACGATGCAGGCTTCAAAGGCGAGCTACTCTTGAACTCTGCCAGGAGATCTTTCAACACTGTGCAAAGTTTTTTTATTTTCTTTTGGGGAGGGGTGGAGTGGAGTGGGGTGGGGAAAGGGATGTGAAAACAACAACAACTACAAACAACAATCAATAACAAAATAAAAAACCTAGAAAGTTCAGGAGAATTTCAGATTGGCAGTCCATGGAGCCGTCCCTCCCTGACTTCAAAAATTAAAAATAAAAATTAAAAAAAATATAATACAGCCACTGCTGCCACCACCACTACCACCACCAGCAACTCGGAGCCTGGCAATTGTGTGTGTGTGTGTGTGTGTGTGTGTGTGTGTGCTGTGTGTGTTTGTGTGTGCAAATGTGTGTGTGCGCACAGACTTTGGGGGTGTGTGTGTGGGAGCAATCCGGGCAGGAGGGAGGGGAAGGATGAAGAAGGGGTGATGAAGAGGTGGTTGTGGGCAGCTTGGCTCTGGAACTAGCGAGCCCCCAACCCAGGTGGGACCCCCCCACGGAGGAGCAACTTCACTCATTTCGAATCAAGGCGTCTGAGCTGAGCTGAGCTGAGCTGGGCCGGGGGATGTGGGGGTGAAGGGGAGCGCGTGGTTTGGTGTCAAGACTCACATGAAAAACTCGGGCGAGGACGGGTTGTCGCTGCTCGAGCCGTTTTCTCGGAAGCCGCTGCTCACCAGCTTCTCGTATTTCTCCTTGTACGCGTCCCGCTCGCGCACCAGCCGGGAGATCTCCTGCTTGAGGTGGTCGACCTGCTGCAGCAGCTGGTTCTTCTCCGACTCCAGGACGTGCCGCTGCTGCACCCGCTTGAAACGGCAGGACTGGGCATAGCCGCGATTTTTCAGGGTCCGCCTCTTCTGCTTCAGCCGGATCACCTCCTCTTTGCTCACCCCGCGCAGCTGCCGGTTCAGCTCGCGCACCGACATGGTCACCAGCTGCTCGTCCGAGAAGCGGTCGTCGAAGTGCAGGCCGGCGGCCGCCGCGGCCGCGTGGTGTGGATGCGGGTGCAGGGCGCCCCCCGCTGCCCCCGCAGATGCGCCCCCGCCACCGCCGCCGCCGCCACCGCCGCCGCCGCCTCCGCCTCCACCGCCGCCGCCGCCGCCGCCGCCCCCAGCGCCCGCCGGGCCGCTGCCACCCGCCGACGAAGCCGCGCTGCCCGCCGCGCCCGGCGCGCCCGCGCCCGCGGCGGCCGTCGGGTGATGGTGATGGTGATGCGCCGCCGGATGGTGGTGGTGGTGGTGATGGTAATGCGGGCCCGCGCCGCTCTGCGCGGCGGCCGCGGCGATCACGGCGGACACCACGGCGGCCGCGGGACCCATCTCCTCGCCGGGGCCTCCCAGGGACGCGCCGGCCGCCCCGGCCGCCCCGGCCGCTCCTGCCGCTGCCCCGGCCGCCGCCGCCGCCGCCAGCTGCTGCGCCCCGCGCGCGTAGCCATCGAAGCTGCCCTGGAGCTGGTGGTGGCTGTTGCTGATGAGCGCCTCGACCGCGTCCTCGGGGCTGAAGCCCAGCGCTTCGGGGTTCAGCTGCTGCGGGTAGCCGGTCATCCAGTAGTAGTCTTCCAGATGCGCTTTCTGTTCGCTCCCCGAGCCCGGGCTGGGCGCCGAGAAGCTGGGCGACGGGGGCACCGAGCTGCACGGCGTGCTCATGGGCGTGGAGGACAGCGAGCCCCCGGCGATGAGACGGCCGCACTGGCTGATGATGCGGTCCGTCTCCACCGGCTCCTTTTTCACTTCGAACTTCATCAGATCGAAGTCATTAACATATTCCATGGCCAGGGGACTGGTGGGCAGGTCGGAGTTGCTCATGGCCAGTTCTGAAGCCATTCTCCGGCCGCCGCCGCCGCCGCCGCCACCGCCGCCGCCGCCGCCGCTCCGCCAGATGGGCTGCAGGAGAGGGGGCAGCGGGCTGTGCTGGGTGGCCAGCGGGTGAGCCAGCTTGCCGGAGCTGGGGGGATCGCTTCTTGCTCGCTCCCTCGCGCCGCTGCCGCCGCCGCCGCGGTGGCTGGCTAGCTGGCTGGCTGGCTAGCTGGCTAGGGCTAGGGCTGGCCCGAAGAGCTCCGAGCGAGCGAGCGAGCGAGCGAGCGCTCGCACCTCCCGCCTGGCCCGCCTGCCCTCCCTCCCCCCGCTGCTCACGCCAAGGTGCTCGCTCACTTGGCTTGGCTTAGCTTGGCTTGGCTTGGCGTGCCTAGCTCGCCCCGGCGCCTCCTCGCCTGCTCGATCTTTCTGTGCTGTGCGCTCCGGAGCGAGCTGGCGGCTTCAGGCTAGGGGAGGTCCTCCTCTAGACGCTGCGGTGCTGCTGCTGCTGCTGCTGCTGCTGCTGCTGCTGGCGGTGTTGGCGGTGGTAGTGGTGGTGGAGGAGGAGGAGGAGGAGGAGGAGGAGGCGGCGGCAGAGCCGGACGAGCCCGGCCCGGTGCGCGGCGTCCCCCGCTCGCCGCTCCGCTGCGCGCTTTGCATAAGGAGAGCTCGGAGCCTTCTCGCTCGCGCGCGCGGCCGGGCCACTCGGAGCTGGGAGGCGCGGTGGGCGGCTGTCCCGGGTCCCGGCGGCGGAGGCAGGAGGCGCGCGGGCCTTACTTGGCACGCGGGGTAGTTAACACTTCATGCTTCTCTCTTCATGCCTCCTCTTCAGCCTGGCTCTTTAGGAGGATGGCAGTTGCTGCCGCTGCCGCCGCTGCTGCTGTTTCTGCTGCTGCTGTTATGATTATTATTATTATGTTTTTTTTTTCCTGATTCCTTTCTCTCTCTCTCTGTCTCTCACTCCCTGGCGCTTTCCCTCTCTCTCTCTCTCTCTCCTATGCAAAGTGCAAAAGCTAGAGCTGGAGAAAAGGGAGGGGGGTGCGGGCGGGTAGTTGAGTTCTTTCTTGCTCCCTCCTTTTTTTTCCCCCCCAAAAGAAGGCAAATTAGCGAAGTCGAGGCAGAGAGCAGGAAAAAAAAATAATAAAATAAAAAAGAAAGAAGGGGTGGTGGTGGTGGGGAGGCCGAGACGGGAGAGGCCGGCAGCCCGAGCGAGCCAGCGAGCGAGCGAGCGATTGAGCGAGCTACAGCTCTTGAGATGAAAAAAAAAAAAGATTTTAAAGCCTCTCTGATCCAGCAAGAAGAGTTTAAAGCAATTGCCGAGTTTTATAGCGCTAGTGACGTCAGGCGCAAATAGGAAATTGACTGGGACTCGGGGCCAATGGGAGGAGGCGAGAGCGGCCGCGATTAGCATAATAGTATAGAAACAAGGAAACTTTTCCCGAGCTGTCAATCAGGGGCCCAATCAGCTGACTGTCAGCTGGGACGGGCCGCCTTAACCCTTCCCGCGCCGCGCCGACGCGGCCCTCCGCTGGGAGTCCAGCGGGGCTCAAAGTTTTGGTGCCAGAAGGGGGAAGTTTCCCGGAGGGGTGTGTGTGTGTGGGTGTGTGTATGGGGTGCGGGAACCGGGGAAGTGGGGTGTCAGGGGGGACGCCTTGGTGGTTGGAGAGGTACCCGTCGCTAAGCCCCGCGGGGAGTCGCGCGACTCCCTGTCTGTCCCCTCTGCTCCAGGAGTCGGGAATTCGCTCGGAATTCGCTCGGTAGTTTTCATTTTTCCCTCCTCGGGCATCTCTGGATCTTCTTTCCCCGAGCCTGGCTTGTCTGTGCGCGGGGCTTTAAGTTGGGCTGATTCTTTGTCCTTTCTCTTTCTTTCTTTCTTTCTCTCTCCCTCTCTCCGGTGCCCCGCGCTGGTGCGTGGGTTGGGGTGGTGGTGTGAGGGTTCGTTCTGGGACTGATGAGGCAGTTTTGGGGGGAAGGTCGGCTAAGAGAGAGCAAAAGGGCTTTTGAACAACCTCTTGAAAGGAGGTGGAATAAGTTGTGCAAGGGTCATAGCTCGGGGGACAGGCTGACCGCTGCTGGCATCCTCTCTCTCTCTCTCTCTCTCTCTCTCTCTCTCTCTCTCTCTCTCTCTCTCTCTCACTCACACACATTCCCTCACGCGCACCCCCCCTTCTGAAATCTGACCCCTATTTATTAGGGTCCTGCACGCACTTTAGACACTTGTGCGTTTCGCTGAATTACTTCGGACCCGGCAGCACCAAGGAACAAGGGGGTGTGGGTGGTAGTAGTGGAAACAACACCCCAGCTTTCGCCGGCACCCCTCAAAGGGTTAATTTTTAAGCCGCTGATTTCTCGGACAAGCCCGGAAACACAGATTGGGGGTGGGGTGCAAGGGGGTGGTGGGGGGACGATGCTTCTTCCCCTCCCCTTTGCAGTTGATAATAACTTCAATTTTCTTAATCGATTTTTTTTAAGCTTATACCAGAAGGAATAAAAAGAGGGGTGGGGGAAAGGAAAAGAAAACGACAAGACAAGAAGAGAAAAGAGAAGAAAAGAAAAGAAAGGAAAAGAAAAGAAAAAAGGAACAGACAACTCTGTTTCTAAGATTTTAAAGCGATAGGCAAGTCCGGAGTAGCAGAGATTGATTTGGAGGAAAGCGAGAGAACTAGCTCAACGTTTGGAAGATTGGCCGGCTTGCCCGCCTGCTTGGATTGTTAGACCAGCTGATCCCTCCAATGAATGAAATGCATTTTGTGTTAATCATATTTATTTTACTTTGTGGGAAGGGGAGAAGCTAGGAGGATGCATTAAAAAAAACAAAACAAAAACAATTCTGAAAAACCTGCAGAAGGATCGAAGAGTGAAAACTATTGTTGGACTCTGTTGGTTTTTACCTCAACAGCGCCACCTTTCGGCAAAGGTCAGTGGAAATTGATCTCCGTCCAGTTTTGTTGGTGAAATGCAAAGATTCCCCCAAGGTGGAAGAAAGGAAGAAAAGCTGGGCAGAAAGTTAGCCAGACCCAGTGGGAGAACCACAACTAACAGACAAGGCCCTGAAGACAGGGCAGGCGGGTGCGGAAATCATTTTTTCCTCCCCTCACTCCCAATTCTGTCCCTTGATGTCGACAAAGAGACCGAAGCACCCAGAAGCTTTCTGAGTGCCTGTCTTTTCTGCCTGCTTTCAGTTCTGCGTTTTGCAAAGTGGAAAAAAAAGCAAAGAACGGGGCCCCAGACCCTTTAAAAGTGCCAGAATAGATTTTCAACAAGTTTTATAGCAATATCAATAGAATTAAAGTTACTTGTAATTCAGTGATAAATGAAATGTCTCTAGTAAGTAAGATTAAGTGCAGTGCTATAAAGTTGTTTATCTGAAAAGTAATTCTCAGAAAACCTGCCTTCTGACACTTAGTCATATATTAAGCCAGCTTCTTGCATGCCGCAGTGCACGGTGATGCTCTCCTACACCCCGGGCCTGTTTTACTATTTATAACTAGACCTTTGGTGCCTCTTGCTGGCTTCTGGACTTGTGCTCATTTTTTTTTCTGGTTCCTTTTGCCTCCAGTATCAAGGAAACCTGGATATCCCCAAGGAAAGGCTCCCCAGAAAGGCTGTTGGCATTTCATCACCTTATGAAGGAAATGCTGTGGATATGTGGGAGAAAAGATTATTATTATTATTTTCATCATTGCAGAGAATCTCCTCACCCCCAAGAGCAGACTTAGTTCCATGGGATCACATTACTGGGATGGGATGGGATAGAATAGGCCTGTTCTCAGTTTAGGGAAGGGAGAGGGAAAGTGACAATTAAGTCAATGTTTAGGCAACTTGACAGAATTCCTTTGCTCTCCTTCTCTGACACAGTATTTTACCTATAAATTAAATTAAGGGATTAGCGTGTGTATATTCGGAGGCAAGTCCACTGCTTAAATTACATAAACATATTATGTCATTTAGCAGGTTTTCTCGGCCTTTGGGAAAAAAAACCATCAGCCATAAAATGTCTTGGATTTCTTTTATGCAAGCTATGAAGTTAAAGTACCTTTAGGAAAAATTCATTCATTTATTTTGCACATGATGACTTTTTAAAAATCTATTTGTATCACTTTTTATTTTGCTAATTATGCTTAAGATATGATCCCTGCCTTTCATAGAAATATCTTCTGTCAAGAACACTGAAGTGACTTTGCTTACAAATAAGTCACGTTTGTAAACTAACTGAACTGATGAGGGAAGGAGACCGTGGCACATAGCTAGCTGTGTGCCCAGGGATCTAGTTGGTGCAATTATATGTCACATTAAATGCCCACATTTGGGCAAGTGAAAAAAGTATTGTTATTCCCACATCTTTTTATGGTTTGTGCTTGTACATGGCCATCAAACTATGGCATTTTTTTTTCTCAATCTTACTGCAGAATCTCTTAGAATAATCTCCTTTTCTTCTTCTTTTGTTTTTAAGAAATGGTGGGGGTCCAAATTATTTTTCAAGATGCTTAGTACTGGTGCTCTTGGGCTGATGACTTAATTCTCATTTTTTGTCCTTTTTTCACTTTATTATTTAGTGATTCACAGGGGTGTCTAAACATTTACAGTTTTCTGTTAGTGGCATTTCTTTGATAACAATTGGGCTCTCTCATTTTAATTAGGACTATTCAGGTTTTGGATTCTCTACAATTATGGCAGGCCACATTTCTTTAAACTTCTTTGCGAATGTCATTGGTTTCCCTTCTAGCCCAGTCTATCTCATCCAAATACAATATGAACTGGATTTTCTTACAGCTTAATATCCCCTTGCTATATATACTCTCGAAATCTCTGCAGAACAATATAGGGTAATTTAGAAGAACCAGGCACTCGTCATTACTGGCAAATTCAAACAACAGCATTACAACATTTTGAAAGCAATGAATATTTATAGACAACTTTTAGGGGGGCAGGGAGGTGATGAGGGCATGGGTCAAAAAATGGAGGAGACTATGAAAAGTATTATTCAAAGCCTAACTATTTTTTCACATCAGTATAGATCTATATACATACACACATAAATAAAAACAACTTCACGCAGAAAGAATAATCAAGTGTCTGCATTCAAATGACAATAAGTAAAAGCTAAAAGAAATGTCTATGTGTTATTTTTTTTTTTTTGTAATTGTGAATTACAACTCAGGTATAGAATGTTGCAATCAGACATCTATAATCTGCAAAGAACACGATGCATCCAATGTAGTGTCTGAACTCGTTTTTCTAGGAGTTGATTTTATGGTGCAGAACTAACCAGAGTCCACTCAATTTTACCGTGAAACTAACTCAATTGATTTCGGGGGAAAAAAAGAGTTATCCTGAGCAACCAAATGATAAGGCGTATACGGGGCTTAGGTCTAGTGTTAGATAAATTCTTTTAGCAGTCTTTAGTTAGCAGGGTAAGTAAATCACGGATCACTGTTAGCAGATTCATGGAAGAAAATGAATCGAATCAGACGAGATAATCTGATAAGGGGGAAATTGCTGAGGAAAGACTTGCCTCATATTGGAGCATGTGAAACAACAGTCTGATTACTTGGAGTCGTTATGAATAGGTGAATTATGTGGTAAATAATCATCCGAGTAATTCAGCATTTATTAATTCTTTTCTCTTTAAGCAATTCACAGTTGTAAGTTAAAGCCGCTCTTCTCTCTCTCTTTGAAGCTGCATCTTTTATAATTTTTATTAGAGGTAATTTATTATTTGCATTACCTGTATTTACTTCATAATTGAACATTTTGCATTCAAATTTATGTAATGCATTATGCTGAGAATATATTTCTGCCTGATTAGCATAAATAGTCACTTACCTCATGAATAACTAACAAAGTTTATCTTAAAATATAGGTTTTTTTTTATTAAGTGGAACGCAAACATATGTACAATAAATTTTGATTTTCCGGTGTAGTTAGAGAACAAGTCACATTTGGTTTTGGGGAAGCAAAGCAAGGCTGCCTGAGAGGAGAGAAATTATGAGAAGGAAACAAATGCAGGCAAAGGAGATTGGCCGGTTTCTTGGAAGAAGGGGACCCTCTCTGTGGGGTGTAGATTTGGGACTGGGGATGCAGAGGAAGCTCGGTGTTTTAGAAACTGTTTTGAGTGTTTGCATGTTCAGACTGGGCTTTGCATGGAATGTGGAACACAGATGCAGGGGAAACCTGTGCCGTCAGACCTTTATGAAGAGTCCAGAGCGGCACAGAAGTTGGAGTGGCAGGGGGTTGCTGTTTTGCTTATGGTGTTCATTTGCAGACTGTGCCTTCTGTCTCGGGTACCGCAGTTCATAAAAGGGGTGTTTGTTTGGCTCGAGGGATGAGAAAGCCTTTGGTGCTCTCTCAGAGCACTGTAGCCTGGGGAAGGTCTCCAGGCCAGGCTGGTCAATAGTGCCTCGTGTTCTTGCCCACCGGAACAAGGGTCTTCTTTGGGTTTTAGGTCATTGTTGGAAGAAGAGGTCCTTTGCTCATTTTTTGCCATTTCAAGTCAACAGAGTCCATGACATTCCTATCCCCCGCTCTCTCTCTTCCCCGGGCATAGTTTTCTTGTGAGAT
>PVKC010051774.1:0-10363 GCA_004027635.1 Crocidura indochinensis | reverse complement strand
TAGAACATTTTTGAAGCCATATTCTATTATCCAGAGCATTTACAGTTTCAAAAGAAACTTTATATATATACTTATATTTATATACTTATATTTTTAAGTTGAAATATGATTGCATTATAACATACCGGTTTCAAGTATGTGTCATTGAAATAAACACTGCATGCCCTTTATTCCAATCTGTTATCTCCTCCTACCTCTCAGGGCAATTTTTCTTTCCTTCTGGTAACCACTTATTGGTAACAATTACTCTGGTGATTGAGTTTAAGTACAAAATCTGTTAGTTTATACCCTTATAAAAGTGGAAGCTCCTTGGTCTGCTAGTGTATTTTGTGCATTGACCTATCTCTATTTCACCCTATTCTTTTTTTTTTAAAGATGCAGGAGGTACATTTCAGTGAAAGTTAAGAAAATGTAAAAAGAACCGGTAATTTTCTCTAGAGAATTAGCCAAGAGTATGCACTTTTTAAAAGGCAAAAGATTTTTCAGATAACTTTCACAGGTGAATTTTTATTTAAATCATATTCAGGACATTAAAGAAATCATGATGGAAGGATAGCTACTGACTGGGCTGTTTAACACTGAATAATATATAGAAAGGATTAGCAATAATTTTCAACAAATGGGATTATTTATTGTTTTGTTATGCAATTATTGATAAATTACTCTGATAATTCAATTGATCTCTCTATTCACACCCTGTTCTACTTACCTCAATACCAATTACTCATATTTATCAATTGTAAAAAATTAGAAAACTTTCTAAAGGACAAAAAAAATACATGACTTACATTTTGTGTAGGATACAAAATTTTCTATGGGATTCATATATTTTTAATCTGTGACTATGAGAAAAAATATATGCAGAATCACATGGCCACCATTTGTATTCTAGTTAAGTATAAATCAAGTATTGACCTCCCTCCCCCAATATGGGACAATGTGGTCAGATTTTGAACAAAAATTGGGCCTATATTCAGATATGTCATCTTATTGATAAGTATCTTAGTCTTATATTCTTCAAAAATTATTGCATCAGGCATCTATTGCATGAGTTTTTCATCGCTCTAGACAATGCAATACATGTAAAGCTTTAAATAAAAACATGCATTGGGGTCAGAACAATAGTACAGCAAAAAGGGCACTTGCCTCCCAAGCAGCCAACGTGAATTGGATCCCTGACACCTCATATGATTCCCTGAGTCTGCCAGGAGTAATGCCTGAATACAGAGCCAAGAGTAACCTGTGAGTATCACTGGGTGTGGCCCCAAAACAAAAATAAAACAAAATAATTTTGCATTGATGCTGTGAATTCTCTGAGAGATACATAATTTTTGCATTTATCAGTTGTGCTTCATGGTTATTGATTCAAATTATCAGTTGTTTTATTTTAAAATATAGGTTTTTATGTTTAAATCATATTACTCTTTGGATTTGGAGGAAATTCTTTAAACAGTGTGGACTATCTCTATATTTGCCATGATTTCAAGTAATGTTTTTCTCTTCACTATTATTAAAGTCCCCTTAATAACTCCCCAATCAATGAATTCATAGAGATAATTATAGAATTTGCCTTTCTGATAGAGACAGCCTCATCAAAGTTATGAAATAGATAAAAAGTGATGGCTCTATTTATAGTAATAAATTCACTAATGGAATAATCCTTTGACAGTTTTATAGTGCCAGTGTAAAATGGAATCCATAGAAATGATGCAAATCCCACCCTGCCATGAAAACACACACAAACACACACACACACACACACACACACACTTATACACAGCACTGTCTCTAGAAACCTGACCACTTTAGCTGAGTCAATTAATAAGGATAAATGTCTTAAGAATTGTAGACTGCATTGTCATATCTAATTTAATATTAAATTGAATCGTAGACACTTAAACTATGTATAAAAGTTCATAGCTAACAGATAAAGAAACAGTACTACATATGCAAGGAGTCCTTTAATTGTGACTGCATATGGAAGGACCTTCTCTGAATTTAAATTCAGAATATCAAAGGACCAATAGGTCAGAAGTAAATATTTTCCCAAATACTATTGTGTAACGTCATGTCCACCCTTGCCATGGAACCAGGTATATATCTTTTATTGTGCAAAACATTAATGAGCATTCTTGTAGAGCAATAAAATGTATAGTGACTCTCTCATGCTTTCCTTATTTTTAATTAATATCTTTATTTAAGCATCATGATTACAAACATGTTTGTAGTAGGGTTTCAGTTATAAAAAAAAAAAAAAACCTCTTCACCAGTGCAACATTCCCACATCCAATGCTCTTTCCCTCTTCCTCCCTCTCTCTCTCTGTTTCTCTCTCCCCTCTCTCTCTTTCTCTCACTCTCTCTCTCACACACACACCTTACCACCAATTCAGATTCCTACCAGCTGCAAGATCAGATTTGCTAACAACTACCAGAAAAATCTGAGATAGAATATTTGCCAAAATTTTATTCCTTTTTTAACTGTATGAGAAACAAACATTACACACCTATATAATCTCTTCTTGTCAAAGTGGGTACATTAGTTAATATGTCAACCTCTATCTCTGAGCCGCTGTACCCACCCACAAAAACCAAATTCCATTCTTCCTATTTCATTTGTTCCTTTACTCCTAAGTAAGTCAACTTTATTGATACTGAATACAAAAATTTCATTTATGCCTTCTAATTTGACTTAAAACCATCCTGCTTCTAAATTTAAAAGGACAAATCTAGATGCTAGAGAGGCAGTACTGAAAAAAGCCCAGTTAGATCCCTGGCACCATATGTACCCTCACACATCATTGGGTGTAGCCAGGACAGACAAAACACTACAGGGCCAGAGCAGAACTACATCTGGGCCCTTTGCATGGAATTGCTGGCCTAATTGGCTAAGAGTAGTTCCTGGCTCTCCAGTGGCTCAGGACACCACTCCAAAGAAAAATTTTTGTTCACTGTAGCTGTGATTAACAAAAAACTTTATATTAGTTTTAGATGTACAACAATTAATTCAATACTTGTGTAATTGGAAAATGATCAACACAATAAGTCTAGTTAAACCCCATCATTATATGCAATAACAAGTTTTGACCTTATGATAAAAAAATTTTAAATATTATCTCTTTTCCTATGCTGTCATTATATCCCCATACTTATGGAAGTTCATACAGTTTAACTACCTCCACCCATTTTTGTCCCCTGCCACCTTCTATTCCTCTGTTTGCTTTTAGTAACAACCAATTTGATTTTTGCATCCATAATTTCATTTTTGGTGTTTGTGGAGGTATTTTTTTGGTGAGAAAGTAGTGTTGGTTGTTTTTTGTTTGTTTAGTTGGGCTTATTATTTTTAGCATGCTCTACACACACAGTATTATCTTGTAGTGCCTGCTTTGTTTTTTTTTTTTCCTTTTTTCTTTCGGAACACAACAACACTACACAGAGTTTACTCTAGGCTCTGTGCTCAATAATCACTCTCAGTAGGCCTCAGAGAACTATCTATATGGGGGTCAGGGATGGAACCCAGATCAGCCCCTTTTAAGGAAAGATCCCTGTCCTCTATACTATTACTCTTGCCCCACTGTCTGGTCTTTATTGTTCTTATTATGTTTAAAAACATTTTACTTAGATTCTGTGGTCTACATTAATATTATTTATGATTTATCATGCACACAATTCTTAAACATTCCAATTGCCAGCAAACTTTCCCCTTCTCTTAAGGACTCTCTCTTCCAAAACCCTCCAAAAAACTCAGTTGCAGAGATCAGTTTTCTTACTATGTTGCTTTGGACCTTTGTCACTATTTTGCTGTGTATCTTTAAATCTCACATACAGAAGAGATTATTCTATTCTATTCCATTCCTTCTGACTTATTTCATTCAGCATAATATCCTCTATTTCATTCCATCCATAAATGAGGTGAGGATATGAACAGACACTTCACCAAAGAAGGTACAAAGATGGCCAATAGGCAAATGAAAAAGTGCTCATTGTCACTCATGAGTAGGGAAATGCAAATCAAAACACCAATGCAATATCATTTCTTGCATGTGAGAACAGCACTCATCCAAAAATCTGAAAACAGTTTATTTTGACTGTTTGTAGTGAGAAAGAAACCCTCATCCACTGTTGGTGAGAATCTCATCTGATTCAACCTTTATGGAAAACAATATGGAGAGCTATCCAAAAGCAATACATCTTGGCATCTATCCCCAAAACACAAAAAACCTTCTGAGTGGCTTTTTTTTTTTTCATTTAACTTAATATCCACAATTTTATTGCTAGTGGTAAGATTTTGTTTGTTTATTTTCTGATAAAACATTCTGTGATACATATGTCCATTTTTAATGCATTCATACAGTAGAGAATGCAATGTTATTTTCATTTCCTGGTATAGTAAATAGAGTTGCAGTGGTTTTCCTATAAATTTCTGAATTAGTATTTTTTAAACAAAAACATACCACAGAGGCTGAAGAGATAGTAAAGTTCTTATCTTGCACACAGCTGACCCAAGTTCAATACTTGACACTCCAAATTGTTTCCTGAGTCCCACCAAGAGTGATCACTGAGTGCAGAGTCAACAAACACTGCAGTCAGGTGTGACCCAAAAGCAACAATAACAACAATGCATATACATAAGTACAAGTATCAAATCATATGGCACATCCATTTCAATTTTGTTAAGAAGTTCCATACTATTTTTCATAATAATGTCACAATTTATATTCCACCAACAGTATACCAGGGATTGTTTTTTTACATCCTTACTACCACTTCCTATTTTTGTTTTTTAGATAATGCTCTAGATGAAAAATAAAATCTTGTTGTAGAGTTAAGTTACATTTCTCCAGTAATTAGTAATGTTGAGTGTCTTCTCTTGTACCAATTGCCTATTGAGAAAATATCTATTCAAATTCTCTCCCCATATTTAATTAGACCTTTGACTGTTGTTTTTACTATTGAGTTGCTATATATTCTGGATATAACTCCTAGTGCGTAGATGTAAAAATATTTAAATATTTGGAAATATTTACCACCATTTATTAGGCTGTAGTTCTTTAAATAATGGGTTTTAAAAATTAATGGTTTCTTTTGTTGTGCAGAAGTTTAGTGTTATGTGATGTCACTAGTTTGGGTTATTCTATTGTTGCTGTTGTTTGTTTCATTTTGCTCTTGCTTTCTTTGCTTTTAGTGTCAAAACCAAAAATACTTTCAAATATCAATCGATGTCAAGGTATTTAGAACTCTTGCTTTATTCCAGGAATGTATGTTTCAATAGTTACATTAAAATATATTGCATATTGGGGTCGGAGAGGTAGCGCTAGAGGTAAGGTGTCTGCCTTGCAAGCGCTAGCCAAGGAAGGACCACAGTTCAATCCCCCAGGGTCCCATATGGTCTCCCCAAGCCAGGAGCAATTTTTGAGCACATAACCAGGAGTAACCCCTGAACATCAAATGGATGTGACCAAAAAACCAAAATAAATAAATAAATAAATAAAATATATTGTATATGATATAAGATATCAGTATATGTTTATTGTTTTGGAAATAATTTCCTAGTTTTTCCAGCACCATTATGGAAAATAATTTATTGTCCATATTGCATATTCTTATTATAAATTAATTATCATATGTGCATGGATGCATTTCTGATATTTCAATTTGGTTTCATTCATTCATGTGTCTTTTTTATGCTCATGGCATGCAGTTTGCATTACTATAGTTTTTAATGTAGTTTGAAATTAGTGTGCATCATCTCTGTAGATTTGCTTTCCTTTCTCAAATTGCTTATGCTATTTGTGTATTTTTGAAGTTTTATTAAAATTAAACTGTGTAATATTTAGAAGATTATCACTCACTGTTTTAGAATATGATAGACAAACATTAACTTCAGACGTTAACTTCAGAAGCAATGTATAAAACAGCTTCAGAGATGTAAAACAAAAAAATGCTCATTGCTTATTGAGACCTTACAAGTTTCTTTTTGTCTTTCAGGATCTAAAATAAGACCAAGATCTTAATGCACTTCAAATTTTGAGCAAGTCTAGAAAATTCTTGAGTTGGAAGAGATCCTTGAAATAGTCTCCAATCAAAAATATACTTAATACAAGTATATTTCTATGTCATCCTTGACAACTTGACACACAAACTTTGTGCATATAATTTCAATAATGAGAAACATAAAATAGACTACTTTGTATTTAGATTATTTTAATTAATTGTATAATATTTCCCCCTGGTTCTCACCTTCTCTAGCATATTGGCCTTCAAAACTGAATATAAATATCAATGTTGAGGACTTTTCAGGTAGTACTAGATTAAAGAAGTTGTTTTTTGATGTTCAGCTGCATACTCTCCTACTCACTCATCTTAAAAAGATTACTTCCTCCTTTACACAAAATTTTCTCTTACTTTACATGATATATATCTCATATAGTCCAATTTTATTCCTGTACACATGCAAAAAAATCTAAAACAGGGACCACAGTGATAGTACACTAGGTAAGGTGTTTGTCTTGCACCTGTTTCCATCCTGGGCACTTCATATAGTCCCTCAAGCCTTCCAGGCATGATTCAAGAGTGCAAAGTCTATAGTAAGCCCTGCCTGAGGACAGGCAGGTGGGGCAATCCCACTCCCAAAAAACTGAGACAGTGAACAAAAATTGTAGTTTCAAAATGCATAGTCCAGGCCAGGGTACGCCAGTCTCCATGAAGTTTATGTTATATATGCATGCCTATGTTTGATTCCCAGCACTGTATATGGTCCCCTGAGCACCTCCAGAAGAGCTCCCCAAGCATGGCTAAGGGAGTATTACCTGAAAACTTCAAGGTATGACCCCCAAAGCAAAACTAAATTAAAATGCATAGTTGCTGAGATTGTTGTTATATACATGAAAAAAAAAAAAACTTTACCTTTGTTTTCACCTTTTCTAAATTAACACAGTACCTTTTAGTATGTCAATCCTGACCCTCGGGTGATTTATGTTAAACTCTGGCTAATAAAAGTGACAGGGAAAGAAGCAGAAATAAAAGCTTCAATGACTCAGTCAGATCCAAGACGCCGCTTGACAGTCCCTGGCCAAAAAAATGCACTTTTTCCAGTGACTCTGTCTGATTTTTGTGTTCGAAAACAAACTGAGACCCCACAGAAGTAATATCAGTAAAATAGATATTTAGGAAGAAATATTAAGGAGAGCAATTCCTTATTTAAATCAGAAAATGTGCAGGCCTAATAACCACAACTTTATCCACTTGGCTGGTTAGATACCTATCAGCGTGCTCATCCATTCATCCATCCATCCGGGCTGTTATGAATTAACATTGAAAGGTAAAGTAACCATCATAATAACGTGTTATCACATCTATTTGAATTGGAAACTTAAGTCAGGTTTCTTTCTAACACAGAGTAAATGTTATGTGGCTGATTAGCTCAACAATGAGGGCTAACTTTGCCAAATAGATAATTTGATGTACACTTTTCGTAAGGTGAGTAGTAAAATCTGCACTACGGGGTTTTGATAAAATATCCTTTTGACAAATGAGGTTAACATGGCATATACAAGAAATTACATTATTTGAACTAATAGCTTATGATAAAAAAACTGTGCAGACAAATTAAAAATACACAAAGATATATGGTTTTGAAATAATTTATATGACAAAAAGAGCAGTGGTATAAAAGAAAATAGAATAATGAACTCCCCCATCCATAGGACAGATCTATGAATATATAAAGGTAACTTGTATATCTCCCATGTATTACTTACTTTTTAAATGTTCCCAATAGCCTAAGCTATTATTCCTCAAGAACCAGGAAGATGGCTCCAGAGTCAAAATCATATGCAAAATTGGTCCCTTGCACTTTAAGACAAATTATTACTATCCCAGATATATAAAGCATTGGTCAAAACTGATGAGTTAATAGACTAGCCCCAGGAAATAAAATGAAGAAATAGATGAACAGAAACTTCCTCAAAGACAAATAGATGACTGAAAGGTATATAAAATATACTATCACTTATCATCTGGAAATTACAAATCAAAACACTGAGATATCACCTCACAAGCAGTGAGACATATCACAAAGAACAAAAACAATCACTGTTGGCATGAATGTGAGAAGGAGGAACTCTTATTTTTACTGCTGGTGTGACTATAATTTGGTCCACCTTTTGTCTGAAAGGGGTGGGAAGCATTTCTCCAAAAGCTAGGAATTGAGTTTCTATGTGACCCAGCAGTTCTGCTTCTTAAGCATCTATTTCAAGAATCAAAAAAAAAACTCTATTCTGAAAACCATTTTTCCTTCCTAGTTCATTTTAAAATCTGGAAACAGGGGCTGGAGCTATAGCACAGCAGTAGGGTATTCGCCTTGCATTCACCCAACATGGAACAGCCCTGATTCAATCCTCAGCGCCCCATATACTCCCCTGAGTCTGATTTCTGAATGGAATCCAGGAATAACTTCTAAGTGCCCCCCGAGTGTGGCCCAACCCTCCCCCAAAAAAAGATAGAAAGAAAAATAAAATCTAGAAACACCCCAAGTATCTAAGAATAGGTGACTGGTTAAAATAACTGATACTTTATAGTTTGAACATTTTATATTATGGAATACTTTCCATCTAATACATATATTATGGAATACTATACTCTGACAGAAAAAGCCCAGCTCCACAACTAAAGTAAAATAATATGAGCAGCTAAATCCTCTCAAGTGAAATAAGCCACATGACAACTCATTATTTTATACTAGGGTCAACATTATAATATCACAGAAAATCTTATGGGAAAATTATATAGCAATCTACTAAGCCCAGTGAACCTAAACAGTAACACAGAAGCTCAACTTACACCAACCACAGCTCATTAAATCCTTAGACACTGACTTTAGTAACACCATGGAGAGATATAACAATCATTTCATATTGATCCTTGTTGATCTTAAGTTTTATTGATTTCATTTGTCTTTGTGTTGTAACAAATAATATAAAGTAAATCTGTTTGTATCTGCATAGAGGCAGGCTACGGTGGTGAATGGAAATTGGTCCCGGACCAATTTTCTCTGGTGAAGAGAAAGTCACACTGGTGGTGGGGTTGGTGTTTGAATGTGTTAACAAATTGGTGTTAACACATTGGTAAATCAAAGTGTATAATAATAGTTAGAAAAATAAAAATAAGTTTAAAAAATAAATTAGTGAAAGGGCTCAGTGGTAGGGTGTTTGCCTTGCATGCAGCTAACCCAGCTGGGTTTGATCCCTGGTGTCCCATATGGTCCCCCAAGCCAAGAGCAATTTCTGAGTGCATAGCCAGAAGTAACCCCTGAGGGTCACTGGATGTGGCCCAAAAGCCAAAAATAAATAAATAAAATAAAACAAAATAGTGAAATGGTATTGTATCTATGCTAATAATGAGGTGGTAATACTGCTACATCAACAATTACATTAAGTTCAAAGGGACTTAACTAAAAGCAGAAATACTAATTAGCAATAAATATTATCAAACTGAAATAGAAATAACAACTACATGCTGTTTACAAGTAACACTTATAAGATAAAAAGTTAAAAACAAAAGGAGAGAAAGCTAAATATCTCATAAACAAAGTTCAAAGAAAGTTGCATTGCTTTTTTAGAAGTCAGTTTATTTCAGGGGAAAAAACTATTCACAGAGATATCTAATAAAAGTTTGCTGAAAGGATAATATGAAACTCCGGACTTAGTATGAATATATAATAACTTCAAATTAAAAGGGAAATAGATGATTTCAAAAACATAGTGGAAATTTTAGACACCTCTAAAACTGTGATAATCGTGGCACAAAAACCTCAGCAGGATATGACCAATTGTACCTAATACACTAAACGCTTGGTATAAAAACTGCAGAGTATACATTCCTTCCATAGCAAATACATAATAACCAAAATACTGTATGATTAATGACAAACCATGTCCCAAGAAATTTCAAAACACTAAAATTATAGAGTGTTTTCTTTTAAAACAGTGGAATTAATCTGAAAATCAACAATAGAAAGGTGTCAAAAATATATTTTAAAATGCTACACTACACTTGATCTGTGCATCAAAGAGAAGGACGTTATTGCAAATTTTAGAAAATGAGTAGACTGGGGCTGGAGATAGCACAGCAGTAGGGCATTTGCCTTGCATATAGCCAATCCAAGACAGATGGTTGTTCGAATCCTGGCATCCTCTATGGTTCCCTAAGCCTGCCAAGAGTGATTTCTGAGGACAGAGTCAGGAGTAACCCCTGAGCACCACCCAAAAAAAAAAGAAAAGAAAAGAAGAAAGAAAGAAGAAAGAAAGAAAGAAAGAAAGAAAGAAAGAAAGAAAGAAAGAAAGAAAGAAAGAAAGAAAGAAAGAAA
>PVKC010051773.1:0-10378 GCA_004027635.1 Crocidura indochinensis | reverse complement strand
CAGAAACCAGGGAACCAAGCTACTTTCCCAGCCATGCACAGGACTGAGTGCACAGATGTTGCTATCTAGGTGGCTCGGTTCTTGCAGCTTTGGTGAGAGCAGAAACCAGGGAGGTAACTGACCTTGCCCTGGCATGCACGAGAAAGAGCGTGAGTAACACTATCACTGTGTGACTCAGCCACTGTGGGATTATACATACACACCCTGGTCATAACCTCGCTGCCATACAAACCCTGCTGACACTTAAGACTACACCAGACAGGCAGAGCAGGCTCAACCTTTTTCTCTCTTTGAAAATATATAGCCCCCAAACCCTGAACTAACTAGACTCTAATACCTCTATCATAATTGGGTAAATGAGTGCACCCAGAATAAATAAACCTTAAAATAGATTTACCTCCAACCATCTTCTACACAGCCAAAGAAACCACTTAAAATTACAGCAACCCTGAAATTCCAGCACTCCAACCCATTCATCATGCAATGAACAATGGGTAAATTAAGGAAGATACCAGCACTAGGGATATAGAGAGAAATCCTAATAGATTCACAGTATCTCCAAAATGTATGAATTTCCTAGGCGAGGACCTAAAATTAGCATTTAATGTCCTAGCAATGGAATTTAAAAATCATTAACTAAATATTAAGAAATCCATAGACAAAAAATTCCTAAAAATCAAAGAAGAAAATCAAAGAAAAGCCACATAGCAGAATTACACATGTAGAGAATTGCATGGATAAACTTGAGGACAAAATACAAACCAGGGGCTAGTGAGGTGGCACTAGAGGTAAGGTGACTGCCTTGCAAGCATTAGCCATGGAAGGACCGCGGTTCAATCCCCCGATGTCCCATATGGTCCCCCCAAACCAGGGGTGATTTCTGAGTGCTTAGCCAGGAGTAACCCCCGAGCATCAAACGGTGTGGCCCGAAAAACCAAAAAACCTTTTTCTATAATGAAGAAACTTAAATAAATGGGAGGAAAAATCAAAGTATAGATCAAGGCAAAATTAGAAAATCAGGAAACCAAATCACAAACAATAAAACTGCAACAAAACTCAAGAAATCAAATTAAAATCAGAAATAAAATGAATAAACAGAAAGTAACTGGTGCAGTAAATAAGAAAATAACTGATTTAGGGCGTGAATCTTTCACAAATAAGATCACAATTAATAGACAGCTAGTTACACTGAACAGACCAGATGGTGGACAAAATATGCAACCTCAAAATAAGTCGAGTGGAAGAATAAGAAGAAAAAATCTGAAAAAATTTAAGAAACACTAAAGGAGTTATCCAACTATATCAACAAAATCAATCATATGGGGGTCAGTGAGATAGTACAGCTAGTATGCATGCAGTCTACCTGGGTTTAATATAGGTATCCCATTATGAATCCATGAGAACTACCAGGAGTTATATGTTAATTTAGAACCAGGACTAAGCCCTGAGAATCGTCAAGTATGACAAGAAAGGAAGGAGGGGAGGAGGGAGGGATAGAGGGAAGGAGGGAATGAAGGAAAGAAGGAAAGCAACATAAAAACAATTGGGGCCAGGACTAAAGAGATAATATAGAAGGCAGGGCTCTTGCCTGCATGGTTGACACATGTAATTCTCACAGTACAGTCAAGAATTATCCCTGAGCACAGAATTAGAAGTAAGTCCTGGGCAAATGCCAGGAAAACACATGCCTACAAAACAAAAATAGATGTTTGAAAATGATTTTGAAAATATTGAAAGAGGTTATATTTATATTAAATAGAAGGGATTTTCTTGTTTGTTTGTTTGTTTCTTGGGCCACACTCAGTGATGCTCAGGTGTTTTTCCTGGCTATGAGCTCAGAAATCCATTCTGGCTTGGGGGACTATATGGAACCCTGGGGGATTGAACAGTGATCTGTCCTAGGCTAGCACATGCAAGGCAGATGCCTTATCTCTTGTGCCACCACTCAGGCTCCTAAATAGAAGTATTTTTTAAAAATTCCATTTAATTTTATTTTATTTGAGTTTATATTATTATGCTTATTTAAGCACCTTAATTACGAATATGATTGTAGTTGGGTTTTAGTCTGAATAGAAGTTCTATTTTAATTGAAAGGATGACAGTTCTCAAAATATGACAAAGAAATACATAGAAATAATACTAAATTAGTAATGGCAGTATATCAATAATCATAAATGGACTAAACTCATCTGTCAAAATGTTCAGAATTACTAGTTTATCTGTACTAAAAACTAAAGTGTCTAAAGGAAAAAATGGACGAGAGAGAGACAGAGAGAGTGAGAGAGAGAAATAGAGAGAGGTAGAGAGAGAGAGAGAGAAGAAAAATGTATGCCCAAGAGACAAGAAGGTGAGTGGACATCAGGTAGATTGAGAGAGAGAAATTGGGGACATTGGTGTCAGAAAATGTGCACTGATGAAGGTTGTTGTACGTTGCATGGATGTAACTAAATCATGAACAACTTTATAACCACTTTGTAACCACAGTACTTAGATAAATAAATAAGTAAATAAAATTTAAGCTTGTAGCTAAAGGAACTAGGTAAGGAAGAAAAAGCAATTCCCAAATTTGGTAGATTGAGAGGAAAATAAAGAATATAGTAAAAATCAATAAAATTGAGATCAAAAACACAATTCAAAGTTTCAAGAAACCAAGTCCTGGCTCTTTGAAACTACAAAGTAGAAAA
Source organism: Crocidura indochinensis (assembly GCA_004027635.1). Taxonomy (NCBI): domain Eukaryota; kingdom Metazoa; phylum Chordata; class Mammalia; order Eulipotyphla; family Soricidae; genus Crocidura; species Crocidura indochinensis. Next base: position 7,694 of record PVKC010051773.1, on the reverse strand, counting down.
ATCTTTAGCCAGACTTACATAAAGGAAGAGAGGGAAACACAACTAAATAAAATTAGAAATATAAGATAGGTGAGAAACATATTTGGAATGATCTCTCTTGTTGTATAGGTTATACAGAAACATATTAAGGAAATAATAACCAAAGAAAACAGACCCTGAAAACTGGTCTATGTGGAATATTGGGGATGGGCTGTATTGAGGGTGGAGGGAGTGGTAGTGAAATGTTGTATGCATGAAACCCTACCATTACCAGTATTGTAAATCACAATTCCTCAAATTGGAACAATTAAAAATAAATTAAAATTAAGAAAAGCAATTTGAAAGTTATTTCACATAGTACAGAAACCCAAAAGAACATAAAAGTGTGAACAATCGCACTGCAAAAAAAATAGCCAATCATAAACCAAACAGAAATAAACAGTATGATAGCACTGTGGGTAGGGCATTTACTTTTCACACAGCTGGCAGACAGACTAAGGTTTAATATCTGGCATCCAATATGGTCTCCCAAGCCTGCCAGAAGTAATTTCTGAGCTCAGAGCCAGAGGTAATTCCTGAGCATCTCCAGGCATGTCAACCCCCACCCCCTAAAAAAATAACCAATAGAAAGAGGAAATAAAAAAATTCTTAGATCTACTATTTTAAGGCATAATTAGAATGAAATAGAAAATCTAAAGGGAGAACCAGAGACATGACTTAAAGAACTAGAGAACATTCTATGCATGGCATATCAGAGACCTGGATTCCATTCTAGGAAGTGCTTGGCTCCTTGAGCACTATTGGAAGGAAACATTGAGCATTGGACTGCAAGTAAACAAATAAAACCCAAGGATGTGGCTCCCAAATGCCATCCTCGAGTAAATAACTTAAATAGGCCTATTAAAGGAACATATTTGAAACAAAATCTCAGAAAAAAATCATTTCTCTATTAAATTTGACCAAACTTTTAAAGAATTATTAAAATTTATCTGTATTAAATGTTTTTAATTAAGAAAAAAGTGGAGAAGATTGCTGATTTGCAGATACATGCTGTTATATTTAAAAACACTAATGATTCTACCAAAAAGCTTCTAGAAACAATAAATTCATATAGCAAAAGTGACAGGCTGCAAAATTAATATGCAAGAAGTAATGACCTTCTTATACACCAATAATGATAGAAAAGAAATATGCATTGAAGAAACAATCCCATTCAGATTAGTACCAATACCTTGGAGTTCACCTAATTAAAAGGTGAAGGACTTACACAAAGAAAACTATAAAACACTGCTTCAAGAAATAATGTTGCATTGCTGAAGGAGAGGTGTTCCTTTTGTGACTGAAGTCCAACTACAGTCATGTTTGTAATCATGGTGTTTAATTAAATATATAAAAATACAAAAGGACAAAAGGAAACAGAGGCACACACCCTGCTTATTGTTTGGGAGGAATAATATCATTAAAATGGCAATATTCCCAAAGCATTGTACAAATTGAATGAAATTCCTCTAAAGATATCCATAACATTTTTTAGGTGGTGGGAAGGTTGTGCTGGTAAGGAGGGTGTTATTTTTATTTTATAACTGAAACTCAACCTACAAACCTTTTTGTAATTATGGTACTTAAATAAAGATATTATTTAAAAATAATGGTCTTAATTTATTTTGTAAAATTACAAAGAGGTAAATCTCCCAAACACATGCTATGAATTCAATATTTATAAGAGAAAGAAAACTCAAGTTTGTTTGGCTTCAACGATGTTGCTCTCTGACAACATCTAGATACTGTAGGACAAAAATTAAATCCCCAACACCACCCAACCATCATATCAATAGAATCACAGACACTATCCACAGTCATGTTGAGCAACTCCAGAGCTCTATGAATATGAAATGAATATGGCAACAACAAAGGTAAGAGGAAAAATAGAACAGTATTCTTTCAGTTGTTGTACTGGTTACCCTTATTCACTCTGTCAACACTGTCAGTATTCTTTCTGTGTATCTGATTTCACAAATGAATACCTTGAGATTAAATTAATCTGAACAACATCTGCAATTTCCTAACAAAAAGCAATGCACTGAAATAAATCTAAGAAAGTCTTAATTCATCCTATTCATATAGTTTAAGACTTCTATAGATGGAAGGTCCTTTGGGAGGAGGTGAAAAAAATGTTGCTAGATGATGGTAAACAAGTAGGGTGAGCAGAATGGATTGAAGATTTGGGGTGAGCAGAAGAAGGTTTTTTTGCAGTCATAAGGTTGAAATTTAGTAGAAGGAGTGATGACAATTATTCACTTGGAGAGATGGACGTGAAATGTCATAATATTGTTTATAAATCAGAAATCAATAAAGTATAAACTAAACTAGTTTGTGGCAAGGTGAAATTCAAAATATAGCAACTTCTAATGAGAATCAACCTTGTGGCATTTTCTGTGATCTGCAATGTTTTGTTTGTTTTTGTTTTTGGACCACACCCAGTGATACTCAGGGGTTACTCCTGGCTAATGACCCAGAAATTGCTCCTGGCTTGGGGGACCCTCTGGGATACCGGTATTGAACCAAAGTCCATCCTGGATCAGCCTCATGAATGGCAAATGACCTACAGCTGAGCTATCATTCCGGCCCAATATTTGCAATGTTTTTACTTTTTATATCAGCTTATATAAGCCATTTGATTCTGAGAACCTCAGAAAAGACGAAAATTTACATTTTCATGTAAAAAAGTGAAAAAAGTGAGAAAGTGATTTAAATAAGTGATAAATTACCAGGTTGGCACTGAGAAATCCAAGTAGATTTTAAAACTTAATTCTGACTTCTAATATGTGGTTGACTATTGGTATATATTACTGAATGTTGACATATATCTAATATATGGTTTGACTAAATGATAATTTAATGCAAGAAAAAAGAAAAAAATAAATCCAAGCAGTTCTTTGGGAGTTGGAATAGTCTTTTCCTGGATATATATATTATATTATTATATATAATATATATATATATTATAATAATAATATATATCTACCTACCTATCTATATATATTGATAGGTAGACAGAAATATCTATCTGAAAGTGCAATTTTTATTTACAGGTACTAATTTTAACAACAAATTAAGAAGGAAGCATTCTATTTTGTTTTACTCAACAGCCTACTCCTTAAAAGGGCATCAGAGAGTATTTCTACATTAAAAGTAATTTGGGGTCCAGAGAAATAATACACTACTTAGAGTGCTACTTTGTATGCAGCTGCCCCCGGTTCAACTCTTGGTGTCTCACACACACAGGCAAACAAACACACACACACACACACACACACACACACACACACACAGAGAGAGAGAGAGAGTTCCCCGAGCTCTGCCAGAAGTAATCCCTGAGCATAGAATAAGGAATAAACCTCAAGGACCTACTGGATATGAACCAGGAAACAAAAATAAATTAAAAAATACAATAGGAGAATTATCTACCTGACAACAAATAGACCCAAAAAATCTGAGTTTTTGAAGAGCTGAGCTCTGGCATAAGAAGACTTTGCTGCTTTGGTACCATAGGAATTCATTCCTGCACTTGCTGGATTTGGCTGACTATTCTTTCAAAGACACACATCAAAGGAAAAAGTATTTATCTTACAGAAGCAAGACATAACTGTGTGCACATAACTATATTACCTAACAATAATAAATGCTCAGAGAAACCAGTACTGTGAAATCTATTACAAGAAGCCTTCTAAAAAATCTTGGCAGATATTGGACTGACACAAAACAAGAAGACAAAACTATATTGATCTCAGTTGTAGAAATAAAAAAAATATAATGCTGTTAAATCTGCTAAGATATTTGCATCCTTTCCTTCGACTCTAATGTTATCTTTTCAAACAGTTTTTCTATGTTGTTTTTAGCTTCTATTCTTCTTACTTTGTATTTTTTAAGTGCTCCCCAATGCACACAAAGCAAATGTTTGCTTGGGATATGTTGTTTTATTCAGCACCATTATAGAGAAATGTAGGAAAAGGACATTTTTACTATCGTGATGTGAGAAGCTGTCCTTTTGAAAAGCATTTTGCAATGTGGCCATTAACTGCTTATGGGTTGCCATGGTTATAAGAGGTCCATAGTGGGAGAAATCTTCATTTATCACCAGCTTTTGACAGCAGTGGTCAGAATGCTTTATCGGGAAAAATAGGAACAACAACATAAAAGATCCTCAGCCATTGAAACCATACAGAGTTGAGTTACATTAAAGAAATTTAACCATAAAGTTGTGAGTGAATTTCTTACCCAAAAATTCTTGCTTTTGAAAGAAAACTATTGATACAAATATCAGAGACTGAAAATAAGAATACATTTATGGAAAGAAGCAATAGACCAGCAACAGACATGCAACTATTAAGTTGAATGTGATTAAATTATTTTTCTGCCATTATTTCAGGCTTTGTAAGTATTATTTTTCATCTAAAAACCTTAGTGATTTCAGATAAGGGTTGTTGAACATTATATTTCTCTATCTATTTTAATATAAAACATACTAAATGTACTTGAAATTCTCTGAAATTATTATTCACATATAAATTTAGAATGAATTACATCTCAATGGCCTAGCCCAGTGCAAAGGCACATTTTTTCATGAAAAAAAAATCACGAAGCACACCACCATTAGACAATGATTTAACTCTGTGCCTATATTGACTTTATATAAAGTAATTCCCTTGAATTGGAATCAAATAAACACAAAGAAATTATTTTATGATTACTTTATTATGAAATAAATTATTAGAATCTAATAATTGGTCTATTTGTGAGCTGAAGCCATATGTTACAGATGAAATTGGAATTTTTCCCACAGCCCACCAGATAATATTTCATGGCACACTAGTGTGCCATGGCACACTAAACCATTGCCCTAATCAGACTGTGGAATCACATGGAAAATCTGTGGTGTATTCTCCTTTGGCCTTGTACTAAAATAGGAATTAAATGGTGGGCTTTGTTTTGTTTTTCATCAGAATATCTGCTGCATTGTCATGATGAGTCAATGTTTAGAGATATTTTTTTCAAGTCTCAGAGTGCAGATGTAATAAATTATGTGGAACTCATTTCTACTAAGGACAAAAAGGTAGTTCATCCTCCTGCTTGATTTCCAAAGGTACATGAGACTGTGATTGGTCTTTAGACCATTAACTTAGACAAAGCTCAATTTTTGACAGAGATTTTGCCAGAAATGTGTATGGACACGGATAAGGCAGAAGCACAGAGAAAATTTATAAGGGAAAGTTTATGAAAATAGAGACTGAGGACTCTTGAAGAACTTCTGTGAAGCTCAGGGCTTCCATCTACCTTGATGGTCCCATATCATCTGTAGTGGTCTACACAAAAGGGATCTCTGATATGACAAAATCCTCACACACCTATGACTTTTTCTCTTCTCTGGACATAGTCTTTCTTTTTTTTTTTTTTTGGTTTTTGGGTCACTCCCGGCAGTGCTCAGGGGTTACTCCTGGCTCCATGCTCAGAAATTGCTCCTGGCAGGCACGGGGGACCATATGGGGCACCGGGATTCGAACCGATGACCTTTTGCATGAAAGGCAAACGCCTTACCTCCATGCTATCTCCCTGGCCCCGACATAGTCTTTCTGTTCTCTAATGCAATGAACAGAGTCTGTTTCTAAAAACATCAGATATGAATTGTGGCTTATCCATAAATTTGAAAAGTTTATATACAAGATAAAATCTTTACACACCAGGTAATAGTTGTGCTAACACAGAATCTTCACTGTCAGTATCATTGACTAGCTGCTATTTACTCTCTTTCCCCTGAATTCCATTTGCCAATAACCTTTTGCATCCTAATTTTCATCATCTTTATAGTTCACAGAAATTACTCTTCTGAGGTCACTAAAGACTTAGTAATTGACTGCAACATGTAATTTTTCACATTGGCCTTTAATCTCTCTTTTCATAGCCTCACAGGGGTCTTTTCCTTGGGACTCTTTCCTGTGTAGTTCTTCTCTGTGAAGCAGTGGCTGCCTGCGGCAGAAAAAAAAGTTTTCCTTACATCCAAGAGGTAGGCTTAGACCAGGAAAGTGAAGTTTAACTCCAGGCCTTAAATGTGAGTGATTATTCAGGGCTTATCGTACATAGGTAAATCTAAAGGTTCTACCTCAAAAGCTTATAGAAGAAAATGGCCCTCCCTATATGCCCATCTAGTGAACTCTTTCAAGGCAGAGTAATCAAACTTGCTTTCTCTGGCTAGTCTTGCCCTTAAGCATGTTTTCATTCTTGTTCTAGATTTTTAATCTCAAGAATATCTCTTTATTGGAATCTATTGCCTCAATGGAAATTTACTTTTGCAGGGAGAAAGAAAAAAATCTGAAACCCACTGCCCTATGCAGACTGTACTGCTCTATGTATTTATAGTCCTAGAAGCATTTCTCCTAATGTGCTCATAGTTCTCAGGTCTATAAAACTTCAGGAACTCTTTATTTGGTGATGTCTAATAAGCAATAGATACACATATTCTTTTTTGTTAGTTTGTTCGTCTGTTTTTATTTGTATTGGGACCACACCCTGTGAAGCTCAGTAGTTACTTCTGGCTTTGCACTCAGAAATTGCTCCTGGCTTGGGGGACCATATAGGCTGTCGGGGGATCAAACCACCACTTGTCCTAGGCTAGCGCGTGAGATGTCTTATGGCTTGAGCCACCACTCCGGCCTTAAATATATAAAATATATAATATATAAATATATAAGATATATTATATATAATATACAAATATATAATATATATTATATAAAATGTATATAATGTCTAATGTATATATACATTCTTTTTTAAATTTTATTGAGACCATTGTAAATTACAAGTCTTTCACAGTTGTGTTTCAGGCATATAGCGATAGTGAATAAGGGCCATTCACACCACAGTGTTGATCTCCCTCCACTATAGTTCCCAGCATGCATCCCGTACCTCCACCCTTAGCCCTCACTTCTACCAGTGTACCAGACCTATTTTGTGTTTAGCTTGGTATAGTTGGATCTCTGATTATATTGTCATTGACTTTGGCTTGGATATATATTTATGGCCATTTTTTCCCCACTCAATGCACCTGAGGTCACTTGGTTTCTGGGTCCCATCCACTTTTAATTTTTTTTGAATTTGTAGAAATATGTAGAAATATGAAATACATATAGAAACATATATATAGACATATAGAAAAAGATATAGAAATATGATATAGATATAGAACATATATAGAAATATAGAAAAAGATATAGAAATATAGAAAAAGATATAGAAATATAAAAAAGATATAGAAATATAGAATAAAATTATTCAAGTTCTAAGGTTCTATGAAAAAGGCATGAGCCCCTATCTAGAAGATATAAATAAAGGGGGGGGGCAAATATGGAAATTTTTTTTGTATAGGAGTATAAACATTGGGGAAATTAGAAAGGAAATTACTGTGTCTAAGAGATACAGGATGTCTCCACCCATGAAGCATACTGTCATAAGACCGACTACAGGCTCCAAGCAGGAAAAGTTCTGTTCAATTGCAGTTGTCAAAGTCAGTCTTCTTAGACACACATATTTTATATTCATTTACTTGATTTCTAACTCTTGTGCCTTCTCATATTAAAAATAGAATGGGGCTTGGGGAGGAGAAAGAGGGTGAATAATTCTTTGCTCACTTTAGCCTCTTGTTTATGCTATTAAAATCA
>PVKC010051772.1:0-10367 GCA_004027635.1 Crocidura indochinensis | reverse complement strand
ATATATCTTTAAAAGAAAAAAGCTATTTGTAGAAATTCTAAGTTTATCAAACTTTAAAGTCAAATATTTTTTTTGGTTTTGGTTTTTGGTCCACACCCAATTATGCTCAGGGGTTACTCCTGGCTATGTGCTCAGAAATCACTCCTGACTTGGGGGACCATATGGGATGCCGGGGGATCGAACCACAGTCCATCCTAGGTCAGCTGCATGCAAGGCAAACGCCATATCACTATGCCACCGCTCTGGCCCCTGAAGTCAATTTTAAACAGACCCTGTAAAAATAGCTTTTTCTAATGTACTATTGCATTTTTACTTCCAATTTTATTTTTGGTGGAGGCACACCCAGCAATGCTCAGGGCTTATCCTTGCTCTGTGTTCAGGAATCACTCCTGGCAGTGCTTGGGGATTATAGGGAGTGCTAGAGATCACTCTAGGGTTGGCTGCATGCAAGGCAAACATCCTACCCACTGTACTGTCATTCTACTATCACCCTTTACTTTAATATCTTATACTAATATATTATATTTATTATATTATTCAAGCTGAAACTATTCATGCATGACAAACCCTAGAAGTTAAAGTAATTGTATAACATGACTGTAAAAGCACTAATAAAACCAAATATTTTGGATTCTTCCCACATTAACACTTTAATCTCTGGTGACCAGTAAGTAGACAGACAACAGGTGAGTAGCAAGTTAACATCCTTTCAGCTAAAAGGACAAATTCAACTTTAAAATAAAGTAAAACATTAGAATTTAATAAAGTATCTTAGATCTATTAACAAGACTACTGGCAACTGGTTCGATCTCCAATAACACATGCCTCTGAGCAGCAACATGAGTATAACCCCTAAACACAAAGTCTGTAGATCCAGAACATCATCAGATATTGCTCTACACACTTTCTCCATTTATAAACTATTTTCCTTTCACCTACTTAGATACTATTACATGTCTGTACAAAGAGAAATATGTATTTTCCTAAATTACCAACTTCCCAACGTTCAGAGACCAATTAGCCAGCTAAGACCCCAACAGTTAGAAATAGCAGTATTCCTTTTTTTTTTTTTTTTTGGATTTTGGGTCACACCCGGCAGTGCTCAGGGGTTACTCCTGGCAAATGCCCTGCCTCCATGTTATTTCTCTGGCCCCAACAGCAGTGCCTCTACTAGACCTGGAATATGCCTGGAAAGCTCAGGTGTGAAGCAGGACTTCATAGCAATTACAAGCTAGCATTTCCTTTCCTTTCTATGCAGAAATGGCCTTACCTCTCAGCCCTGCAGAGCCCATCCGTGCCTTCTCTTGCTGGTATAGATCTCTCTGAGGCTGAGTAAGTGGCAAAGTTTGTCCTTTACTGTAGTATGTAGTACAATATTTAATCACCTGTTCGTAAGCACCTTTCATAAAACAAATCTCAGGTCTGTCCTAAGAAAACAAGCAAATAAGCTCCAGTTAATTTCAAAGTTCTACAGCAACTTCAGTTTTAAAACGAGAGGCAAGCATTTCTCATAATCCTCATGCAAATGTTAAATCCAAAGCTGACTGAGCATCTCTTAAGAGTCTAAGGTGATTAAACACGTTTCACTGGATTTAACAAACCCCAACTATATCAAAAGACATAAAATGTACATGTGTGGCTTTCAATATTTTATATCTATTTTCTTTGAAGCTACATCTTACTAAATGTTCTCATAAACAGTGAAGACTTTCCCCACTTTTTATCTTTTCTTCTCTTTGTGAACTTTTCAATAAGAAATATTTGGTGAAAGAGTCCCTCAGTTTAATTCTTATGTTTAACCACATCATGGGGAGTTTTATACATGTTCTTGCATCCCCCATATGGGCCTATAAAGCCATGTGACATTGTTCCTTGTTTGCATAGGCACATTAAAATGGGAAATACCTACACTCAAATAAATTCTTATCTAATAGAGATTGGAACTCCCAAATCTTGTAGTGCAATGGGACCTTACACCATGAACATTGGCATAATGACCTGGCAAAGGCCTCTCCATTCTCCATTCACCCCTGAACCAGGGAAGCTATCTAGGAAACACGCAAGGTTTTTCACAACACCTGGAAGCAATCTTCTACCAGGGTAGACCCTACCGCTGCTCTGATATCGATCTACTCACAAGAGACTTCCCTTAACACTGAGAAGACTTAAGAATATCAACCACCTGTATACTGGACAGGGCTTTCTGCATTGCCCTTTAATTGTAAGGTGAAACGAGAGGATGCTCTGCACCATCCTAACTGCAATATAGGACATGCAGATTCCAGGATCTTTAATACAGAAACATGATACCAACAACAGAAACATCATGGAAAATAAAAGTGTGTTGGCACTATAGACAACGACTTGGATTGGGTAATCTAGTGTGTCTGGAGCCTAGAGCTGGTCTTATGCCAGGAAACATCAGGGGTTTGGTCCCTTTGTATTTAGGCCAAGGATTTTCCTTTCCATGATCCCCATATTTTGGTGGGCCGATGCAAGCAATTATTGCCACTCTAACGCCGTTTTTACTGTGTTCCTTTGACTCTTATCCTTTAAAAAAGAAACACCCACTTTTGAGGCTAACTTAAACTAATATGCATATGCATGGAAATATAAAAAAGTACTATGCCTTCAATGTTTAAGGAGTTACATAAGTTTTATGGCTTTAGAATGCTTGATGTGCTGCTAAGAAATATGTATTACGGGGCCGGGCAGTGGCGCTGGAGGTAAGGTGCCTGCCTTACCGCGCTAGCCTTGGCCGGACCGTGGTTCGATCCCCGGTGCCCCATATGGTCCCCCATGCCAGGGGCGACTTCTGAGCGCATAGCCAGGAGTAACCCCTGAGCGTCAGTGGGTGTGGCCCAAAAAACAAACAAACAAACAACAAAAAAAAAGAAATATGTATTACAATCTGGGGACTTGAGGGACAAAGTAATTGTACATGGGTTCTGTTTTATTTTTCTTAATATTCTTTGGCTGAAAGTTCAATGTTAAGATATCAGCAAGGGGACTAATATGAATTCTGTTTATGGGTGACCATCCTTCCACTGTAACTTTACCTTGTCCTCTCTTTGCTTCTTTGTTCTCATAATTAAAAATTAAAAAAAAAAAGAGTCTGAGGTGATTATGTGCATATGTGTGCATATGTGCACACGCGCCCGTGGTCTTTGTTTTGGGACTGCACCCAGTGATGCTCAGGAGTTATTCCTGGCTCTGCACTCAGGAAGCACGCCTGGGGTGTTTAGAGATAATATGAGATGATATGATGAGGATCAAACCCAGGTCAGTCAAGTGCAAGGCAAGCGTCCTACCTACTGTGCTATCTATCGGTCTGGCCCCAAATGATTTTTGAGAAACATTCTGTATTTTGTTTGATAAGTAAATTTGTCTTATTTTTTATTTTATTTATTATTATTATTTTTTGATTTGGGGGCCATATCCAGTGACACTCAAGGGTTACTCCTGGCTATGCACTCAGAAATTGCTCCTGGCTTCGGGGGACCATATGGGATGCCAGGAGATCAAACCACAGTCAGTCCTAAGTTAGCACGTGCAAGGCCTTACAGTTTGCACCACCACTCAGGCCCCTGATAAGTAAATTAATTATTTATACCTGCATGAAAGCAGGCTATGGTGGTAGTGAAAAGTTGGGGGCACTGGTAATGGGGAGATCACTCTGGTTGGAAGGATTAGTGCTTGAACACTTAATGCCTGAAATGGGTGTAATATGAACAACTAGGTAAGTAACAGTATTATATAAGATTTAGGGGAAAAAGTTAAAAAATAACAGTAGACAGAGACCTATAATAACAAACTGCAACCAATCTAGAACAAACAAAAGTTGAGAAACTAATACAAGCTATATATAGGACTACATCCAGTCCCCAGCTCATTTAAATTGTTTAGCAAGACAGCAAGATTGGGCCTCTCTGCATCATTTCAAAAAGAACTAAGAATAAAATGATGTGTGTACAAACAATAACATTTACTTTAAAGCAACAGGTCTTTCTTATGCTCTATGGCTTTTTAAATTTAATGGTGGAGAAATGAAAAGGTTCTCTATGTTATAATAAAATAAAATATTCTTTATATAGAAGGATACCTGCTGTGTTCGGTGTACACACTTAACAGCCATCCACTTTTGTTCCGAGCTAAAAGGATATTCCGCTTTTCTGATATAGTCCTGCTGAAGTCCATCCAGTCCCATCTATATGGCATAAAAAAAGAAGTCAACTCTCAACAACACAATGGCATATTTTTCCTCTAACAAAGACTAAGGGCTACAGCTTGTAGGAAGATAGACTAAAGATAAGTTTGTATCATGTATCGAAGGAGAAGGGTTATTTTGATAAAGTTCTATGTTCTATATTTTTAAGAAGAATAAACTCAAATCTCGAAAGGGAGTAAAAACAATGAAATACTGTGGAGTCTTCATTCTATACCTATAGATCATTTGCACTGAAACAGACAGCCTCAAATTCTCATTAAAATAACTTATATCAAAGGACATCCAGCACTTACCTTCATTGCCAGAGCAATTAAAGCTCCTTCTGTGGGCTTCCCCATAAGACTGTTATTTCTAATTACAGCATCATTGCACACAGAGCCAGCCTAAAAGAAATGCATAAAAGCATTTAGTCCATAATTGCAGTCTAGGCCATTCTAAAGAAAGCCATCCCCTTCTTGTATTTTGTTTTGGGAGGTATACCAGGCAATGTGGAGTAGTTACACCCAGCTTAGATGCATGCTAGAGATTAGACCCAAGACACCAGCTCCAGCCTTCTGTGCCATCTTCCAGACCAAAAGTCACCTTCTTAAAGAATAGATTACTCACCTCTACAATTCTGCTAACAGAAGGATTATAGAATCCATGAACAACATCACCATCAACAATCACTTCCCCAAATGGATTATAGCCAACGCCAGTAACCTAAGCACAAAATAGATTCAACAATCTAAACAGTACACAGAGAAAATATATTCATGAAACCCAAAACTACAGAGTTGCATTTTACTTTAAGTAGAGCATAAGAGCTTTTAAAAGCATTAAAATCTTTAAAAACAAGTGCTAAAAGGTCTACTGATGTTAACCAATGATTTATTAAGTTTAATTCATAGTCATACTAGATATTTCTACTTCTCAAATACTATAAAAGGATAACATATACTAAAATGTATATAACATTTTTGTAACATATATACTATAATTTACAAAAAGCTCAAATCATTATTACAACTAACATTTGTGACAAAACCATGACCTAAACCGGTGGTTTTCAATCGTTTTTATAGGTGTAGATAAGAGAAAAAAACACTAGTCTAGACTAAAATGAAAATTTTTTATAAGCACGCACTCAAGAGAAACTAAGTGATTTGCCCTAGCACTCAAAACCTACATTAAACTTAACATTTTACACTCCATTTCAAAAATCAGATACTGATTTTAAAAGTCAAATATAGATAATATACGGCTAACACAAAAGCAAAAAACATTAAATTTCACAATAAAAATAAGGCTTTAGAAGTTAGCAAAAAGTTTAGGTTGGAAAAAAAAATTGGGGTTTGACATATAAAATCCTGAGTTTGGGAAGTGCTGATGATATTCCACTTAAAAATTCTGCATGTGGGGCCAGAGCGATAACATACAGGGTAGAGCATTTGTTTGCTTTCCTGGGTTTGATGCCCAGAATTCCATATAATCCCCTGAGCCTGCCAGGAGTGATTTCTGAGGGCAGAGCCAGCAGTAACCCAAGTGTTGCCAGATGTGACCCCAAAACCAAACACTGCATGAATAAAACTTATCCTTACACAATTTCAAAATTTATCAATGTGTATATACTAACAGTATATATTAACATGTTGTTAATATGTAGAATTAAGTACCATAATATATGGTAGTAAGAAAAAATATCAGTATCTAATTTTTAAATAAAATAATTCACACACTCACTTGCTCTCTCAAAAAGTATTCACTATTATGCAGTAGGCCCTGTGTTAGGCAATGATATCCCTAACAACTAATTTTTAGACAACATCCTTCTACAATCACTTCCCTGAATAGGTTTTGGTCAACTTCAGTCACCTAAAGAGCACAAAGGGAAACAAAAATTTCACCTGTGCTAAGAAGGTATAAAGTGCTATTGAAGACATTTAATGGTGACCAGTTTTGAGTGGTCAGCAAAACCTTTCTGAAGAAGTGGGATTAAGCAAAGGGATGAAGAAGCACCAGATGGTGTTAGACACTGAAAACAGCAGAAAAGATCAGGAAGTTGGAGGAATCTGATTACAAAAAAAAAAAAAAAAAAAGGACTCATGAAATAAGCACATGCAGTTAAAAGTAAGCAAACAAGCATTTAAAGGAAAAGAAATAGGGACAGAAGATGCAAGGCCCTGCAAGATCACAGTTCAAGGGTCCTGATCATAATGGAAAGTTACTGAAGTGTTCAGGAACTGACAATTTGACATTTTTTTCTAAAAGATTGTTCAAGCTAAGTATGAAACTCAGCTATCCAGAGTTTGGTAACAAATGAATCAATGTAAGAGTGACTAAAAGAAAATATCAAGAATGATCGAAGTTACAGATCTATCCATCCAAAGCTGTAAATGGAGTTATCCACCCAAGGGTGTAAATGGAGTGGGATTATCACTTGGTAGAACAAAATGGGAAAGAAAAACTGGTACTGAATCATTTACACCCCTTTTGAAGATAAGACAGTGGAATCTTTAAAAAGATTTAACACTGAATTTCTTAAAGGAAAACTACTGTTGGAAAAAGATAATAGAGTACTACCTCTGCGTGCTGGCCATCTGAAGTAAATATGTGAGTAACAGTCATTTCATTCTTCGTCAATGTACCAGTTTTATCTGAACAAATCACATTACAGCACCCTGAAGAAGAAATCATTATAAATCAACGAAGAAGCCAGGGAGGGATATTAAGTGGACACTGAAATAATGTAAAGGCTTTGAAAACCTGCTTGCTCTTTTGAATTTTGAACAAATCAGCCTCACTGATCATTTTAGATTGCTTTCTCTAATTATGCTCACTCTGTAAAGTCATTTCTGAAATAAAATGAAAACTGAATACTGATCATTATCTATTTTTATTTGCATTCTACAAACCTGCACGATATTTTATAGAACAACTTTGTATAATGAATTTTCTAGAAGGCGTTAAAAATAGCTAAATATAAGGCTATAATTCTCTGTCACAATTGTTAAGTTATTTTTGGAATTCTGAGGTATGCCGGAATTTGAACCCAGGAAGGTCCTGGGTTGGCCACATGCAAGGCAAACACCCTACCACTGAGTTATTGCACCAGCCCCTTTAGTATTATAGAAATGTTGGTGTTCCTTAACAAAAAAAATGTAGCATAGCATAGTTATCATAATTTTCATATAATATCCAATGTGTTGCAGCAATGCAATTATTGCTGTTCATATCAGCAAACTCAACTCAAGAATAACAATCTAAGACCTACCAATTATTTCCCCTGAATTAGGGGGGATACTATTAATAGTAATCCAAGGTGTCATTTGCTATATGGACTTTTTAAAAAAACATAACTTAAATATTAGAACATTGTATAGAACAGGATGATGGTTTCAAAAGTCCTTTGCATTGCACATATATGCATTTGGTAAAGTATATTGGGGCCCACTGGTAGTGTTCAAGGTACTATATGCAATGCTGGGGAATGAACAAGGGACAGCTGTATGCAAGATTAGCACCTTTGCTCCTATCTCTCTGATGCCAAATACATACATTTTATAATTACCCTTTTCACTATGCTTAAAATCATACTCAACACAATCAAAGCCAAATGAAAACCACTATGAAAACCTTTATGACAAAAACTCTAAAGCCCCAAGATTCCCTACTGTTGAAACACCAACACCTCATTGCATACACATACTCTTATCACAAACTTACCCAGTGTTTCCACAATAGGCAGTTTTTTCACAATGGCCCTTTTCTTCACCATTCTCATAACACCAAGGGCTAGAGTCACCGTGACCACAATGGGAAGACCTTCAGGTATCGCTGCTACAGCCAAACTGTAACCAATATACACACAGGATTGAGATATAGTACCCACAGTAGAAATAACCAGTGGTTGTTACTTAGCACAAAATTTAAAACAGGGGCCCGGGAGATAGCATGGAGGTAAGGCGTTTGCCTTTCATGCAAAAGGTCATCCGTTCGAATCCCGGTGCCCCATATGGTCCCCCGGTGCCCCATATGGTCCCCGTGCCTGCCAGGAGCAATTTCTGAGCATGGAGCCAGGAGTAACCCCTGAGCGCTGCCGGGTGTGACCCAAAAAAAAAAAAAATTAAAACAAATGGAGAATAAAACTGTCAATATCTCAAAATGGCCTCCTCAAAATGATGGGAAGATTGACTTATTATTTGACTTATAAATAAAATATCCAATTTATTTATGATAGCAATTTGCTGCCAGGTTACATAGAATAGAGATCAAAGAATATAGGTACTGACATCAGAATACCTATATTTAAATCCTAAGCTTTACCAATTTTGCCTGCTACTTTTCATCATTTCACTTCTGTAATTTAATTTCCATACCCATCAACAGGTGATGAGACAAATCTTGCATGTGAATATTCATGAAGCAATATTCCAAAAGAAAGATATAGCCCATATGGCCATTAACTGATGACTAGGAAACTGTGGTATATCATGCAACAGTGTCAGTCATAAAAAGCAGTGAGTTCTTGATACATGCTAAAGCACATACGAATCTTTTAAATATTTTACTCAAAGAAGTCAAACACAAAAAGTGCACATATTTTAGTTGCTTTGATTTGGGGCCACATCCAGTGATACTCAATGGTTACTCCTGGCCCTGTGCTCAGGAATCACTCCTGGCTCACTAGGTGGATGATCTGGGATGCCAGGAATCAAATCCAGAAGTCACATGCCAGGCAAATGCCCCAACTACTGTACTATTGTTCTAGCCCCAAGAGCACATATTTTAATATTCTGTTTAAACTAAAAATAGCAAATTCAGAACCAGAAGGCAGTTTGCTGGTTGTTTAGATCTAGAAAGTAATAATGCGCAGGTTCTGCCTAAGACACAAGGTTTTCTTTTAGGGTGATGACAAAGCTCTAGCATTTGATTGTGGCCAAAGTTGTACAACATAGTCAATGTATGCAACTCCCCTAAATTGGAACACCTCAGTGAATAAATGCTATGGTAAGTGTGTTTTTCACAACAAAATTAGGTACTTTTCCTTTACAACATAAAAATATCAAATTGGCGTGGAAAACCATCATTAACAGTACTGTAAATGACTTATCTCAATCAGTTTATAGAAAGTATACAATAAGTTTAAATAAGTTAATTCAAAAATCCATCTAAATTTCTAAATGTTTTTTAAATTCTATTTCAAGTATGCATGACTTGATACAAACATATGCATATCTAGCCTTCATATAACACTGTTCTCTCACCTGCTTTTCTCAATTTCTTTTTTTAACACAATTTCTATTATTTCTTTTTCCTTAATATTATCTAATACTATATGTGTGTATATATATATATCTATATATATATATGTACATATATCATCCTGCTTTATGGCCATGATTAGGTTTCTCATGACTAATTGACTATGAGAATTTAAAGGCAATGAATAGCATTCAAAAAACCTCCAAGCTAAATAGTATATACTGAAAAATAAAAAAATATGTGCAATCAAGGGCCTGAGAGATAGCATGGAGGTAAGGTGTTTGCCTTGCACGCAGAAGGTTGGTGGTTCAAATCCTGGCATTCCATATGGTCCCCCGAACCTGACAGGGGTGATTTCTGAGTGTAGAGTCAGGAGTAACCCCTGAGCACACAGGGGTGTGTGTGTAATCAATATATCCTTCTCTCTTTTAAACTATTACAATTCTACATACAATACTCTAATCCCAAACTATATATTCGTAGTAAAAGATAGAATATTTTTGGGTGTAATTAACTCTTCATTAACAGTGATAAATGACTCAAATAATGTTCATCTTATAATTTATTTTAATTCCTAAAGGATTTTATAGACTATCAATACTGATTCTTGTTCCTGCATTTGTTTCTTCAAAATGCAACACTTCCAATACATGATGGTTCACAACTTTTGGAAACGCCATCTTTTTCAAAAGAACTGTAAAGTCTTTCACTTTAAGATTCATAAAAGCCGGGGCCGGGCAGTGGTGCTGGAGGTAAGGTGCCTGTGCTAACCCAGGACGGACCTCGGTTCGATCCCCCGGTTCCCCATATGGTCCCCCGTGCCTGCCAGGAGCGACTTCTGAGCGAATAGCCAGGAGTAACCCCTGAGCATCACCAGGTGTGGCCCAAAAACCAA
>PVKC010051771.1:0-10351 GCA_004027635.1 Crocidura indochinensis | reverse complement strand
TTCCCACCAGCAATGGATAAGAGTTCCTTTCTCTCCACATCCCCGCCAACACTGTTTGTTCTCGTTCTTTGTGATGTGTGCCATTCTCTGTGGTGTGAGGTGGTACCTCATAGTTGTTTTGATTTGCATCTCCCTGATGATTAGTGATGTGGAGCATTTTTTCATGTGTCTTTTGGCCATTTGTATTTCTTCCTTGTCAGAGTGTCTGTCCATTTCTTCTCCCCGTTTTTTGATGGGATTAGATGTTTTTCTCTTGTAAAGTTCTGTCAGCGCCTTGTATATTTTGGAAATTAGCCCCTTATCTGATGGGTATTGGGTGAATAGTTTCTCCCACTCAGTGGAAGGCTCTTGTATCCTGGGCGCTATTTCCTTTGAGGTGCAGAAGCTTCTCAGCTTAATATATTCCCATCTGTTAATATCTGCTTTCACCTGCTGGGAGAGTGCATTTTCCTCCTTGAATATGCTTGTAGTCTCAATGTCCTGGAGTGTTTTGCCTACATGTTGTTCTATGTATTTTATAGTTTCAGGTCTGATATCAAGGTCTTTCATCCATTTGGATTTCATCTTCGTACATGATGTTAGCTGGGGGTCTAAGTTCAATTTTTTGCAAGTGGCTAGCCAGTTGTGCTAACACCACTTGTTGAAGAGGCTTTCTTTGCTCCATTTAGGATTTCTTGCTCCTTTATCGAAAATTAGGTGATTGTATGTCTGGGGAACACTTTCTGAGTATTCAAGCCTATTCCACTGATCTGAGGGCCTGTCCTTATTCCAATACCATGCTGTATTGATAACTATTTCTTTGTAGTAAAGTTTGAAATTGGGGAAAGTAATTCCTCCCATGTTCCTTTTCCCAATGACTGCTTTCGCTGTTCTAGGGTGTTTATTGTTCCAAATGAATTTCAAAAGTGCCTGATCCACTTCTTTGAAGAATGTTGTGGGGATCTTTAGAGGGATCGCATTAAATCTGTATAATGCCTTGGGTAGTATTGCCATTTTGATTATGTTAATCCTGCCAATCCATGATCAGGGTATGTGTTTCCATTTCCACATATCCTCTCTTATTTCCTGGAGCAGAGTTTTATAGTTTTCTTTGTATAGGTCCTTCACATTTTTAGTCAAGTTGATTCCAAGATATTTGAGTTTGTGTGGCACTATTGTGAATGGCAACCTAAGTTCTAAACCTGGCATCCCTGATGGTCCTCCAAGCCCACCAGGAGTGATTCCTGAGTGCAGTGCCAGGAGTAAGCCCTCAGCACCACTGGGTGTGGCCAAAGAAACAATAAAAATAAATAGGCCAGGGACCGGAGAGATAGCATAGAGATAAGGTGTTTGCCCTGCATGCAGAAGGACAGTGATTCGAATCCTGGCATCCCATGTGGTCCTCCGAGCCTGCAAAGAGCAACTTCTGAGCGTAGAGCCAGGAGGAACCCCTGAGTGCTGCCAAGTGTGGCCCAAAGCCCCAAAAAATAAAAATAAACAAGTCAGGGACCGGAGAGATAGCATGGAGATAAGGTGTTTGCCTTGCATGCAGAAGGATGATGGTTCGAATCCCAGCATTCCATTTGGTCCCCCGAGCCTGCCAGGAGGAACCCCTAGCGCTGCCAGGTGTGACTCAAAAACCAAATAAACAGGTCAATATATCTCATGAGTATAGTCATGAAGAGGAAATATGTATATTAAAAGTATGGTAATTCCGGGCCCGGGAGATAGCATGGAGGTAAGGCGTTTGCCTTTCATGCAAAAGGTCATCGGTTCGAATCCCGGTGCCCCATATGGTCCCCCGTGCCTGCCAGGAGCAATTTCTGAGCATGGAGCCAGGAGTAACCCCTGAGCACTGCTGGGTGTGACCCAAAAACCAAAAAAAAAAAAAAAAAAGGTATGGTAATTCCATAACCAAGTGAAATTTATTGACAGTTTGCTGGAGTACAAAGAGAGTTCAGCCTCTGCAAACTCTTAACAAAAGACTAAAATCATGTTACCCACATCCTACAGTCTCAGCTATATAAGCCCATTTCTATAGATTCTGGAGTTTCTGGACACCTCCAGATTCTTGATACTGTCAGTTGTTGATACTGATATTCCCATAGGAAATAACAAATTAGATGGGAAAGTAGCCTAGCAGCCAACTAAGTTCAACAAACGATAAAAGGCTAAACTAGCAGCAAATAGCTCAGTAAAACCTCAGACTGACTTAATGACCCCATTGTGAGACATAACGATTTTTACAAATCTTCTTTTGCTAAAATATTTTTTGATGGTTCCATGAACCATCTAGTTGTAATAAGCAACACAAAATAAATGATTTTGTGCCTACAAGGGAACAGGCAGGCTTGGGGATGGGTGGAAAACTGGGAACAGTGAATGTTACACTAGTGGTAGGATTGAATTCCAGAAATAACTATATTATGAACAATTTTGTAACATGTTTTTCAATAAATAAAATCATGTTACCATCTTGAGGCCTGAAATAGAAATCAAAAAGTGCTGGGTGTATGCTTTCGTATGAAGGAGGCCCAAGCTCTTATCTCTAGTACCACAGTGCTCCCTGAGCAATGCTGCAAATAATTCCCAGGTGTGTTTCCCCAAAATAAAATTGTGATCATCTCAATTGCATGAGAAGAAAAGCTGACAAAAGTCAGCATCTTCTTAGAAAAACAAGTATCTATACTTCTACATAATAAAATACCAGATATGACAAAGCCACAGTTAACATTCTCAATGTGAATTGTTGAGAAGGCTCAGTCACACTACTTCTATTTAAAGCAATATGAAAAGCCATACTCTGGTTGGCTAAAAAAAAAAACAAGAAAACTCAATATTTGTGGATGGCATATTTCAAAATCCTAAATATTTCACCAAAGTCTGATAGATCTAGTAAATTCACAGTAACATTCATTATGCAATATCTGTTCACCCCAAAAATGTATTTCTATACAATAAACAAAAATTAGATATTGTGGTTCAATTTCACTCATTTGATATGGTTGACCAGTTTTTTGTTGTTGTTGTTGTTCTTCTTCTTCTTCTTTTTTTTTTTGTTTTTGTTTTTGTTTTTTTGTTTTTTGGGTCACACCTGGTGACGCTCAGGGGTTACTCCTGGCTATCCCCTCAGAAGTCACTCCTGGCTTGGGGGACCATATGGGACACCAGGGGATCAAACCTCGGTCTGTCCTAGGCTAGCGCTGGCAAGGCAGACACCTTACCTCTAGCACCACCGCGCCGGCCCTGACCAGTTGTTTTTTAATATATTTATTGAAGGAGCTGACCTTCCTCTTCAGTAGCAACGATTACTGCTAGGGCCGGAGCTATTGTACAGTCAGTAGGGTGTTTGCCTTGCCCTGGACCTACTTAGGTTCAATCACATGAACACAGTCAACTATGGCTTCCAAAAAAAAAAAATATATATATGTATATATATGTGTATAGATATAGATATAGATATTGGTTTTTGGGCCACACCCGGCGGTGCTCAGGGGTTGCTCCTGGCTGTCTGCTCAGAAATAGCTCCTGGCAGATACGGGGGACCATATGGGACACCGGGATTCGAACCAACTACCTTTGGTCCTGGATCAGCTGCTTGCAAGGCAAACACTGCTGCACTATCTCTCCAGGCCCCCAAAAATATTTTTTTAAAGAAAAAAATAGGTCTCTGGGACCTCAAGTACCTGCTTAGTGTGCATGCAGCCAGAAGTTGTCATTGCCCACACGAGTTAAGTGTCATCTGAGACCATGACATTGCCAAAAATGCAGGGGATCTAACCCATCTCAATCAGGTATGCACAGAGCATGTGTGAGCACCATGGCCAGGAGTACACACTTGACTCACATGTGAGCCCCACAATGACCCTAATAGGTACCACAACCAAAGAGTGTGACCTGCACTGAGCTTTACAGTCAAGTGCACACACTTGTGTGTGTGTGTGTGAGAGGGAGAGAGAGAGAGAGAGAGAGAGAGAGAGAGTCTCGTGTTCATCAAAACAGCTGGAATAACCCAACCGGGCCCTAGTATCTCAGGCCACACCGGCATCATAGCATTCAACTCTAAAGCCCAGTTGTTTGAGAATCACCAGGAGTGGTACACAGATATCCTGAGACCCACTTGAGAGTTTTCCACAAAAAAATAAAGCTCCCAGGGACCAGAACAATAGTATAGCAGATAGAGTGTTTGCCTTGCATATAACTGGCTGGAGTTTGATCCCCAGCATCCCATATTCTCCCAAGTACCACCAGGAATAGGTGATTTCTGAACATAGAATCTGGAGTATCACCTAAGAACTGTTGGATGTGGCCCCCAAAACCAAAAAAAATTTAAATATTATAAAGCTTCTAGAGATAGTTTAACGAAGAATACACTGACTTTGCACATAGCTGGCCCCAATTTTTCTCAGGGTATCCAGGAACCATACCTTGAGGTATGGTTCTTGGATGACCCCTTGGTTCCAGACTGAACCCCAATCTGTCCTAAGGCATGTGTCCTACCCCTCTACTATTTCTCAGCCCTGAGGCATTTGTTTAGAAGTTTGGTTATGTTTTATGAGCAAATATGCTATAGAAATAATTGTTTATAGTTTGTTTACAGCAATTAGCCCTTGGGAAAACTGGTTTTCATTATTCATTGTTTCATTTACAGTCACAGTTTCCAAAGCCCACAGGCAGTGTGAAGTGAAGATTCAGTCTCTATGGACCACTCCCTCTGAGAGAGAGGTTCTGAATTTGCATCTGGCCTCACTCAAGTATCTTACACAAACCAGGATGCCACCATTAAAAACATGGAGGCCTGTGCACAGACCCGCGGGACAGGAAACAGCAACCGTAATCTAAGGACTCCTTTGAGACTTGGCAAAGAATGTGGCATTGACTGAAGAGCAGGTTAACAGAGTGGAAGGATGGTACATGAAACAATTATTAGATGATACTCAAGAACAGGAATATGAATATGAATTACTAAAGCAAAGAAGTCCCCCCAAACTGGCAGTAAATTACGAGGCTCATTTAAAGCTGCAGCGACCTTTGAAGAGAGGAGAGCTAAAAGCAGTAGCAGAGGGTCTTTGTAGTGGTGGAATGACCTGGAATGTCAGTGAGACACGTGAGGATTCTAAAGAGAAGTGTGACACTAAACCCTTGAAATTAATATTGTAACCCAACATACATGCTGAAAAATATTAAAATTTTGGGGGGCAGAGAGATAGCATGGAGGTAAGGCATTTGCCTTGCATGCAGAAGGTTGGTGGTTCGAATCCCGGCATCCCATATGGTCCTCTGAGCATGCCAGGAGCGATTTCTGAGTGTAGAGCCTGGAGTAACCCCTGAGTGCTGTCAAGTGTGACCCAAAAACCAAAAAAAAAAAAAAAAACCAACATTAAAATTTGTATTAAAAATGAAAATAAAAATTTTTGAACAGATTAAGATGCTTAAACGCAAGTCTCCCTAAAATCAAGGACCCATAGGACTTCCTTGTATGTTTGGTAAATTCATCAGAAGCATTGATACTTTTTTATTTTTTATAATATCTTTATTTAAGCACCATGGTTACAAACATGTTTGTAGTTGGGTTTCAGTCATAAAAGTTCAGCCTCCTTCACCAGTGTAACCTTCCTGTGATACTTTCTCTTATGCCTCTATAAAGCAGAAGAGGAAATATTTCTAAATTCACTTTACAAGATTAGAATTACTGCACTACTATAAGAACCAGACAAGAATGACATTCTTCCAGCTGGAAAATAGCGCAAGTGGTAGTACGCAGGGTTACATGCACCCAGCTGAACCAGCACTGCTTATCCCTGCCCATCACTGTCCCATAGGGTCCAGGATGCCCTGAACACTTTTGGCCTTCAGACTGTGTGTCTGGACCCTATTCCTGAGCCATTTGGCCCATGGGTCCAAGGTGAGCAACTCTAGAAAGCTTCTGGGCCACCAGAACAACACTGGGTAACCCCTATTTTATTTTGCATTTGGGACCACACCTGGAGGTTCTCAAGAGTTATCCCTGGCTCTGTACTCAGGAATCATTCCTGGTAGGCTTGGGGGACCATCTGGTATGACAGAGACCAAATCCAGGTCCTCCAAATGCAAGGGAAGTGCCCTACCTACTATGCTATTGAACTATTTTCAAAAGTAAAACTATAAGCTTATATCTCTTATGATCATAGGTGCAAATCCTCAACAAAAACATCAAATTAAGCACTATTAAAAGGATTATATGACATGATCAAGTTGGATAGAAATAATAAACATCAGCTCAAGAATAAAAACCATATATTTATTTTACATATAAAAGGGCATCTGATAAATTTGAATATGTAAGATAAAAATATTTTTAAGTTTAAGTGGGTATGGAGAGAACATACCTTGACAAAATAAAGGCCAGTGTTTCAATCTTTATAATCAACATTAAACTCAATGATGAAAAGCAGAATCACCTTCTTCCAAAATCAGGAACCAAAAAATATAAAACTTTCTCTTCTCAGTCTTATACTCCATAGGATTGGATTATATAGTAATCTCACTGAACAAACAAACTGGAACTCAAATTGGAAAGAAGCACAACTCAATATTTGTGGGTGGCAAGATTTTATATTTAGAAAATTCCTTAAGAGTCCATCAAAATATGTTAGAACTAATCTAATCAATTGAAGAATGCAAATTAATACATATATTATATTAATATATTTTGATGTTTAATACCATATATCATATTAATATAATATTACTTATATTATTAATAAATATGTATTTATTAATTATTAACGTATATTAATATAATATAATAGCAATATATTTCTAATATATTAATATAATATAGATGCTATTAAAACATCAAAATGAAAACAATCCCATTTATAATTTCATCCAAGAGAAAAAAAACTAGAAATTGATATAAACACAAGGTGAAAGATCAGCATGCTGAAATCTTCAAAAAACCTCAGGGAAAACAACAAAAAATGGAAAGTCTTCAGGAATTGGAAGATTTTGATATTCTTAAAATGTCCATACTCAGATATAAAACATTAGTACAGAGAGCATTTGCTTTGCACACACCCAACCCAAGATTGATTCTCAGCACACATGTTTACCTGAGCACTACCAAGAGTGACCCCTGAACTCAGAATCAGGAGTAAGCACTAAGTCTAAACTTACTAAGCTCTAAGCCACACCACCAGCTGTGGCCCCAAAACAAACAAAAATATTCATATATAAATGTCCTCCTGGTCAGAGTGATAGCATAGCAGGGAGGGTATTTGCCCTGCATGTGGTCAACCCAGGTTCAATCCCTAGAATATCATATGGTCCCCTGCCTAAGCCTACCAGGAATAATTTCTGAATGCCGGTCCTCTGAGTAGTCCAAAAACCAAATAAATAAATAAATATCCGATCTACTTAAAAGCAATCTTCCAATTCACTATAATTTCTATTCCAATAAGGATTGTAAAAAAAAAAAATCCCAACGTTATTTTTACTGGGAAAGGAAGGTCTAAGCAGGGTTCACAGAGTCTGGGGGCCACATCCAGTGATGTTCAGTAAACTAGACCAGATGGTTCAATGCTAGGGTTCAAGGATGTGATATTCTTAGGTCCTGGGATACGGACACCTTCAAGGTCTCCCTAGCATTTTTCAGGGATTATTAGAGTCACTTGGCAGTGCTTGGGAACTAGGTGGTTCCTGGGATGGAGCCGGGTATATAACCCTTATGCTACTTCTAGATCCCCAAACATTCTTTTTTTTTTTTTTGGTTTTTGGGCCACACCCAGTGACGATCAGGGGTTACTCCTGGCTGTGCGCTCAGAAGTCGCCCTTGGCCTGGGGGATCATATGGGGCACGGGGGATCGAACCGCAGTCCATCCAAGTTAGCGCGGTAAGGCAGGCACCTTACCGCCCGGCTCCCCCCAAACATTCTTTATGGAAACAGCAAGCAATCATGCGGTTTCTATGAAACCAGAAAAGTCCTCAGAATAATTATGGCAAAGAAAGAACAAAGCTGCTCCCTGCTTTCAAACTATATTACAAAGTCGTCCAACACAGAGGTACTCTGGAACAGATGAGCAAAAGGGTAGTTGGTCTGTTCACACTCGTCCATCTCCTCCTTGGGAATGGGGGTTGCAGCCTTTTCCTCCTTCTTTTACTCGTCTTAGGGCTTCTGCTTCTCCTCCTGAGCTCTCTTCTTCCTCGGAGTTTCCTTCTTCAGCAGGTTCCAGGCAAACTTCTTAGCGTCAAACTGGGCCATCTTCTCACATAACTTCACCTCACCCAGGGCAACCTAGAATAGGGGCTGGTTAATGCACGCAAGGAACCAGCGGTTGGTATTGGGGAAGAAGGACTGTTAGAAAGCAGGCTCCAGAACCTGTTTGGTGAGCCATAACAGGGTGCAGACAACTGTGATGAGGGCCAGGGTTACACCTTTGCCTACCAGGAACGTGCTGATCTTCAGGTGACATCCAGCAACCCCAGAATCCGCCTCACCTCTCTTTGGCCTTCTCGGTGATTTGCTTTTTGTGGTTCATGATGCCCAAGGTGGAGAACACCCAGTACTGGCAGGGGGGCAAGATGTCACTAGCAGCAAAGCTCACCCACTGGACCACCTGGGTCATGGCCTTAGGGTTACTTACCTAGTAGGCAATGGCCTTGCTCTCTCTCAAGCACACAGAAGCTGTCATCATTCTCAAGGCAGGAAACTTGCCGGTGGGAAATTTATGCAGAATTTCAGGGGTGCGGTTGGTTTGGCCAAAATGGAAATGTGCAGAGCACGCCAACCTGAGCCCCACTGTACTGAGTGGCTAGAAGGGCTGTAAAAGCCCTTCAGTTTTTTTGTTTGTTTGTTTTGGTTTGGCTTTGGTTTTGGGGCCACTCCCGGCGGTGCTCAGGGGTTACTCTTGGCTCTCTGGTCAGAAATCATTCCTGGCAGGCACTGGGGATCATATGGGACACCGGGAATCAAACTAACCACCTTAGGTTCTGGATCGGCTGCTTGCAAGGCAAACACCGCTGTGCTATCTCTCCGGGCCCAGGCCCTCCAGTTTTTAGGGTATGTGAACAGTGTCCCAGGTGCCAGGGTGATTCCGCAGAGAAAGCACAATTGTTTCTTAGATGTGCTCCAGCAACAAAGGTAGCGAAAACGAAAATAAGTCAGTGATTCATTCATCGTTATAATGAAAAATAAAAAACAAAGATACAGCTAATTAAGATAAAATACATCCAAATCTGATTTTTAAATGGGCAGAAGGTATGAATAAGTATTTCCCAAATTATAAACAATATGACCCACAGGTGCATGAAAAGATGTTAATTGTCACTGTTGAAAGTCCAGTCACTGGGGCTGCAGAGAACATAGAGAGTGCTTGCCTTGCACAGAGCCAGCCCCTATTCAATCTCTGGTACCTGAAATGGTCCCCTGAGTCCCACCTAGAATGATTCCTGAGTGCAGAACTGAGAGTAAGATCTGATGTCAGCTGGGTGTGGTCCCCAAACTAAAGCCCCCCGAAATAAGTGTCACGAAAATAAAACTTATGTGGTGACATGTTGACTAGACTTACTTTAGTATGTGGGTGAGTATGGCGCCAAGATCAAACCTAGGACCTCACATTTGATTGGCAGATGCTATATCACTAAGCTACGTCCCCAGTCCTATCTAATATATATTTATATTTGTATATATCAATATGGTACATAAATGATATAAATAGTTATTTAATATAATGCATACCATACATTATATATGCATTACACTGATATTGTATTTGTAAATATAAACATCAAATTATCTTTTCTTACCTAAATACTTTATATATCAACTGTATCTCAAAAAATTACTTTAACTCAATTTCCAATTGTGTAAATATAGGAAAATGTATACTATATTATCTTCTCAAGAAAAATGTTGTGGTGGGGTAGATAAATAACACAGCGATAGAGCAGTTGTCTTGCATAAGGCCAACCCAGAATGGACCTGGATTCGTTTCCTGGCATCCCATATGACTTCTGTGTCTGCCAGGGGCGATTTCTGAATGCAGAGCCAGGAATAACCCCAGAGTGCCGCTGGGTTTAAATGGGCAGAAGGTATGAATAAACATTTCCCAAATTATAAACAATTTGATCCACAGGTACATGAAAAGGTGTTCATTGCACTGTTGAAAGTCCAGTCACTGGGGCTTCAGAGAACATAGAGAGTGTTTGCCTCTATTAAAAAAAATTTTTAGGGGCCCGGGAGATAGCATGGAGGTAAGGCGTTTGCCTTTCATGCAAAAGGTCATCGGTTCGAATCCCGGTGCCCCATATGGTCCCCCGTGCCTGCCAGGAGCAATTTCTGAGCATGGAGCTAGGAGTAACTCCTGAGCACTGCTGGGTGTGACCCAAAAA
>PVKC010051770.1:0-10365 GCA_004027635.1 Crocidura indochinensis | reverse complement strand
TGCCATATCAGTAGTAATCTCTCCTTTTTCATTCCTGATATGAGTTATCAAGTTTCTCTCTCCCTTTCTCTGTTAGTTTTGCCTGTGGTCTATCAATCTTGTTTATTTTTTCAAAGAACCAACTTCTGCTTTCGTTGATCTTTCAGATTGTTTTTTGGGTTTCCACTTCATTGATTTCTGCTCTCAGCTTTGTTATTTCCTTCTGCCTCCCAATTTTTGGTCCTTTTGTTGAGCACTTTCTAGTTCTAAAAGCTGCGTCATTAAGCTACTCAGGAAAGCCCCTTCTTCCTTCCTGATGTGTGCTTGCAGAGCTATAAATTTTCCTCTTAGTACTGCTTTTGCTGTGTCCCACAAGTTCTGATAGTTCGTGTCTTCATTATCATTTGTTTCCAGGAATCTTTTGATTTCCTTTTTGATTTCATCTCGGACCCACTGGTTATTCAGTATGAGGCTTTTTAATTTCCAGGTGTTAGAGTTTTTCTTCTTTGTTCCTTTGGAGTTCACAAATAATTTCAGTGCCTTGTGGTCAGTAAAGGTAGTCTGCAAAATTTCTATCCTCTTGGTATTTTGAAGATATGTTTTATGTGCCAGCATGTAGTCTATCCTAGAGAATGTCCCATGTACATTGGAGAAGAACGTGTATCCAGGTTTCTGGGGATGGAGTGTCCTATACATATCTACTAGGCCTCTTTCTTCCATTTCTCTCCTTAGGTCCAGTATATTCTTGTTCGGTTTCAGTTTGGTTGACCTGTCCATTGTTGACAAAGCTGTGTTGAGGTCCCCACAATTATTGTGTTGTTGTTGATGTTATTTTTCAGCTTTGTCAACAATTATATTAAATATTTTGCTGGACCCTCATTCAGTGCATATATGTTTAGAAGAGTGATTTCTTCCTGCTCTACATACCCCTGGATTAATATATTATGTCCATCTTTGTCCCTTACAACCTTCCTGAGTATAAAGTTTGAATTATCTGATATTAGTATGGCAGCTTTTTTATGGGTGTTGTTTGCTTGGATAATTTTCCTCCAGCCTTTTATTTTGAGTCTATGTTTGTTCTGACTATTCAGGTGCGCTTCTTGTAGACAGCAAAAAGTTGGATTGAGGTTTTTGATCCATTTAGCCACTCTGTGTCTCTTAACTGGTGCATTTAGTCCATTGACATTGAGAGAAAGAATTGTCCTAAGATTTGATGCCATCTTTATATCGTAATTTGATGTGTCTTTTGGTTAGTCTTGTCTTAAATTGGTCTTTAAGTTTTTCTCTTAATGTGGGTTTGAGTCTGTAAAGTTTCTGAGCTGTTTTTTGTCTGTGAAACCATGTAATTTTCCATCAAACCGGAAAGTGAGTTTTGCTGGGTACAATATTCTAGGTGAAGCATTCATTTCATTCAGTCTTGTCACATTATCCCACCCCTGCTTTCTGGCCTTAAGTGTTTCAGGTGACAGTTCTGCTGTAACTCTCAAGGATGCTCCCTTAAATGCAATTTCCTTTTTTGATCTTGCTGTTTGCAGTATTATGTCTCTATCTGTGGGATTTGTCATTGTGACTAGGATGTGTCTTGGGGTATTTTCTCTGGGGTTTCTTTTGTTTGGTACTCTTCGGGCATGCAGGATTTGATCACATATATTCTTTAGTTCTGGAAGTTTCTCTTTAATGATGTTCTTGACTGTTGTTTCTTCCTGGAAATTTTCTTCCTGTGTCTCTGGGACTCAAATGAGTCTTTAGTTGTTTCTGTTGATCTTATTATAGATTTCTATTTTCATCTGTTCCCATTTTTTGACTACTTTTTCCATTGTCTGTTCATTTGTTTTAAGTTTTTTTTCCAATCTCTCCCGCTGTATGGAATTGTTATTTATCTCATCTTACACAGCACCAATTCTATTCTCAGCTTCTTCTACCCTGGTGTTGAGATCATTCATTTTACCACTCAATTCATTTACTGAGTTTTTCAGGTCTGTTAGTTGACATGTTATTTCAGTTTGGAGTTTTGTGATTTCTGTCATCATATTTTCTTGGTTCTTATTATTGTTCTCTTCAACTCGGTCCATGGTTTCTTTGAGTTCTTTCAGCATCTTCCATATTGCTTTTCAAAAATCCTTATCTGAGAGATTGATTAGTTCGTTGGTCATATCTGGTGATCAGAATTGTCATCTTCGTTCTCTGTGTCTGATGCTGGCCTGCGTTGTTTCCCCATTGTCACGCTAGTATTCTGTGTTTTTCTACGTGTTGCGTTGGTATTCATTGGGAAATGATGTGCGCAGCCAGACACCTCTGGTTCGCCCTTTCTGGGTGTGTCGATTTGCCTACAAGGGAGTGGAGTCCTCCTTGCATGAGGCCTTTCAAAGGATCAAATCTTGGGCCTAGGCACACAGCAGAGAAGAGAGTCCAGAAAGAAATGCTGGGCTTCAGTGATCCAGTACAGTCCTTAGTGTGATTTTTTTCTCTTCTTGTTGCAATGATATTCTTTCCTTAGAAAGAGCACATGGCCGCGTAGCGAAGTGGAGCCAAAGTGCTCTTCTGAAGCCTATTTCACTTTAATAGGTGTTCCTGGGCATCTCTGCCCTAGAGTGGACCTCTGGGAGAGCGAGTTTTCTTGGAGCCGGTTTGGCCCACTCCCATGAGGTCAGGAGGACAGCAGAGGAAAAGAATCACAAAGAAAAGACCGGACTCACAGTTCTTCCCAGCCAGTTGCACTAGGCAGGCGTGTATCCGCACTCATTATATTTTCTTTTATATTTATATGTGTACATAAGATGTCAAGCATTTTTTTTTTTTTGTGGGGAGAATCATACCCAGCAGTGCTCAGGGGTTCCTCTTGGCTCTATGCTCACAAATCACTCCTGGCAGGCTAGGGGGACCATATGGATAATGGGATTCAAACCACCATCTTTCTGCAAGCAAGGCAAATGCCCTACCTCCATATTATCTTTCTGGCCCCAGCATATTTTATTTTTTTAAAGGGCACAAAACACGCCTCCCACTTGGATTTAGTCTAGATCTCTAGGAATCAGATTGAATGTTCTGTAAATAGCCTGCTCCTTTCTTCACTCAGTGAGATGTCATTTTTTGGCCCCTCAGGAAATTACTTTCTCTTTCCACAAGACTTCTTAAATGCTTCTAAACTTCTAATAGTACCAGGATTCCTTAGAGTAGGAAATTGAAAGCAAAATGGAATTTATATCTATAGTGTGTTTAATTTTTTATAATGATTGATATATGAGACAAATAAAGGTAAACACTTCTATTAGACTTTTCACTTGTTACTTCTCACTAGACACATAATTTCATTCACAAGAAAGCAAAGCTTACTATTTTATATGTACCTTTTCAATGAACAATTAAAAGTAACTGATGTACTATAAAGTTTTGGTATTCACACTTATTTAAAACATTGTAGGTTTGTTTGAATCTTCCAAATAAAAGATATCCTCAAATTTTAGGTTGAAAGTATTTTGTGAAGAAAGCAAAGAACTAAAGAAGATGGTATTTATATGTTTGACTATATTTTCTTTTTTATTTCCAAGGAAATTATTAAAATTTAAATCCCTTGAGATATTTTTCAATACAAATTCTCTGTATAAGGGGCCAGAGAGATAGCATGGAGGTAGGGCATTTGCCTTGCATGCAGAAGAACTGTGGTTCGAATCCCGGTATCCCATATGATCCCCAAGCCTGCCAGGAGCGATTTATGAGTGTAGAGCCAGGAGTAACCCTGAGCGCTGCCGGGTGTGACCCAAAAACAAACAAAAATTCTCTGCATAAAACTAAAAGGGGAGTCAAACATGATGGACATTTAATACATTAATTATAAATTGAAATATAAAATTTACTTCTTTTGCTTTCCATATTTGCATATAAAAATACAGAAATGTGTTGACAGTAGCCACTGCTGTGCTATTAAATACTGACTCTATTAATCATACACTCATTATAATATCCTCAACAGGAGACTAGTACCCCTCATTCTTGCTCCTTGATTTCTTGTTTTTATCTACTTTCCCCCAAATTTTAACATTTTCTAAATATTTAACAGCATTAAAGATGACCTTTTATTTTCTATATTAATAACTATACCAAACAAAACTTCCTGACATTAAGAAAAAATTGAATCTGTAAGAAAAAGCATTTGGAATCAACATTGACTATTTTCTCCCTATATTAATAAGGTTTAATTGAATACAACACATAGCTTCAAGATGTACTTTATAACTATTTGATATATTTTCATACACTACACAATGACATTTTAGTCAAGAATGGTGGTTCCAAAATTCTTAAGGCCTAAGGACACAGTCATATTTTATAATGACAGAAATTTTATATATTCAGAGCTTACCATGGCATTTAGAAGTATTACTTTCCTCTGTGCTGGTTTTAACTTTTTTATTTTGTTCATCATGGCTGCTGTGCATACAAAATGAAAATTTGCTTATTGAAGAATGCATTAACCAATGACCTAGAGATAAAATTATTGGCTAGCAAGTTACTGAAAGTCAAAGTACATACCTTGTACTTATGATGTGTTCAATTCTAACACGGCTTGCATAGATGGACAGAAAATTAAGGTCAGATTCTTGTGCAACACTATAAGCTTACTTTGGTCAAAATGATTCTAAATTAAGAAGAATAGGCTTCTGGTCTTTAATCTGGTCATTAGAAACTTCTCTCTCTAATATATGGCCCATTAATGTTTTTAATTTACTAGTGTTTAAATATTTAAATTTACTGTTAGCTAACAACAACAATGTTGTGAATAAATTGACATACATCTAGTTCATAATTGTATCTATCATTGTTCTCAAGTCATTTTCCTTGAGTGTGCAACAAAAATAGAACATCACAGTTTAAAACTTTTGGGAAGTAGAATAAAAATTTTTACAAAGTATAATACATGAAGAGAAAGATTTCTAGAAAAAGAAGGTGAAAGCTAGTAATCAGACAGACAAGATGAGAACAAAGTATTTTGTATTTGTAAGAGATTTGATGTTCTGTTTAGTAGTTTATATATGCAGTTGGGTTGTGATTTTTCTTATATCCACATCTATAATGTAAATTGGGAAATTAATTATTAATAAAATAATGAGTTTACCTAAATTTTATAATCCAACAATGGTGGAAATGAATAATACAATGTTCTCTAAACAATTAATGATATAACATATTATATATGTATATATCAATAAAAGACATTATCTTTTCTGTTTATTTTAGATTTTATTATACATAATTTTTATTTTCCATCACAAAAATATCTCCAAAGTTGTTAATAATTATGCCTCAGACAATTGCAATTAGCATTACTGCATGAAGAATGTTTATGGCTTTTTTTTTTTTTGACATCAGTAAGAGAACAATGTCACAATACCTGACAGGCCAAATCTTAGAAGGTTCACAATGTCTTCTGGGAAATCTGATTAAACATCTTCTGATGCCTATGCATGCAATAATGTGCTGCATCCAAAATAATGGGGTCAAGCTCTGTCAAACCTAGAAGATGTAAAATAATGCATGCTCTGATATTACATTCTTTCTCACTGGAATTTGCACTACAATATCAACTTAATTGTCTTAAGCCAAAAGATTCAAATGTGAGATTGTCATGGAAAAGCGTTGCAGCTGCTTGGTGTCATTGCATGCTGATGTCTAAAATAATTGGCATTTCTCTGTGTCACTCTTCTCCCTCATAAATACCCTTCTAGAGAGCTCATTTCTCTGGGCAAGCATTTCTCTAACTTAATTAGCTTTGGACACTGAATTCCAGGATGAAAATATAATAAAGAGAAAGGTATATTATTCAGGAGCTGAAGAAATAGCAAAGGAGTTAAGGTGTATGCTTAGCATGCTGCTGTCCCCATTTCAATTAATAGTACCACATGGAACCCAGAATATCTCAAGAGTACAGCACTGAAGGTGCCTAAGCACAGCTAGGCTTAGTTGTCATAGTGCTTGTTTTTTGCACAAAATCCCTTCCTCTGAGCTTCACATAGAATCAAAGTATTTGTTGGCCAAAAAAATAAAAACTTGCAAAAGTAGTCCTATACCTCCTTAACAGCACTGTTTGGAAGAGCCTCATGCAATACATACTCACACACAAATGATAGGGTTTTATTATGACTTGTCTCTGAATGTGACTTTCGTAATTTAGGTAAACATATTGCAGCACAGACTAGGAAACAGAAAATTGGTCTAATGGGAGAATAAAAGAAAGCATGTCATGAGATGCCAAGATGAATTTTGCAATGCAAAATATACCTAGTTTCCTTGTAATATGGATATATGCACAAATGCCCTTGGATTTTTCCTTAGGCATAATGTTAATATCTATCCTGTAATTAAGACAAACTTGTCTTTAATGGTTAAGTGCAATCAACAGCTCTAATATAATAATCACTGATTTTAGGAAACAATATAAATAAGAAATATATGGGGTATTAAGACCCAAGAGAAATGAATTGTTATCTAAATTCAGAAGATAATTGAAGATATCTACCAAAGAAGCCATACATCTGATGCCCAGAAAAGCAAAAAGAAAGAATAACTGGTCTTCAGAGCTTCCTCATTCCATCTCATTTTCCTATCACATTCCAATCCACAGCTATTGAATTGTTTTCTAGCATTTTGTGAACTAATTTTAGGAGGAAACTGTTTTATCCAATACAAAGATATTAAAAAGGCATTAAACACAGAGTTGTTTAAATAGGAGGAAAATCTGTTCAAGTGCATTGATGCCTTTACATTTGCTTGAGTAAGTAAATCATATTGGATATATAAACCACAAAAGCCTGCATGCCTGATTAGAAATTTAGAAATAAATATTATGTTCCAATATTCTCTGGCCAAAGTATGTCACAGATATTCATAAATGAAAAAAACATTTGTTTAGTAAAAAGATATTCAAAATCTTGGTCAATAAGGATTTATTTTTTATATTTGCTTCTCAGTTTGGTCCTAGTGTGTGACTATCAGCTGCTTTCTGAGGTTAGACAATTTTGTAAAAGATGTCTTTAGAAGAATTTGAATTCCATTATTTATTCCTTAATAGAATAAGTACATAAAACCCAGAAATTTTGAATTAGGCTCATCTTTTCTCCCATTCAGAATTTCAAAATGTCAGTTACCTATCTAAAGAGCTATGCTTTATTTTTTTTAAATCTAATGGCACTTAGATTTCTGTTGCAGTTTCTATTTTTCTTCTCTTTTCTAATTTTCATTACCATTACTTGTTTAAAGTTTTCTAATAAATTTTATTTACTAATGCAAGTGCTTTAATCATAGACATAAAGAAAAACTAAACTAAAATTCAGGGGTTCAAAATTTATACAAGAATTTAATTTTTATTCATTTCATTTTTCACAGCTTTAGTTAAATTTGGATTTTTGTCATATCCAATGGTACTCAGGGCTTAATCTTGACTCTACACTCTATAATTAATCCTGGTACACTTGAGTGTCTCTATGGAGCGGTGGGCAGGTACCCCACCTATTATCTAAGCATAACATACAAAACATAATATATTATAAAGTTTTAAAAAATTAACTATTCAAGTAACTACAACTCAGATCAATGATAAACTATTATTGCCTACTAAACACTCTCTTACAAAGCAATTTACTCCATTCACCTGTTGGGATGTCCAGTGTCCGTATATCCTCATTCTTAGACACCTGTATGTCTTCAATGAAGAAATATCTGTTCTGCTCTCTTATATTTTAGTGGGGTTGTTTGGGTTTTCTTGTTGCTATAAGTTTTGTGAATTTTATATATAAATATGTCAGCCCTTTTTCAGATATATGATGTGCAAATATTTTTTCATTAAGTACTCCACTTTTTGTTTTTGCTTTAGTTCTTTTGTTGTGTAGAGATTTAAAATTTATTGTAAAACTGTTTTAGCTTTTGTTTCTTCTGCCAATGATGTAGAATCATTTGAAGACTCTATTCTCAGTAGAGACATACTAATAGAAACAAGCAAAATTGATGAAAAATTGTGTAGATCACTAAGCACAATAAGCAAAGAAATAACACAAAAAACTTAACCACATCAATCAGCCCAGCAAATCCTCAGAGAATAAATGTAGTAACAACATTGTAAGAAGTAACAATTATTACAGATTTAATTTTATTGATTTTTTCTTGATAATTCCATTTACTATTTTATTTTAACAAGCTATATTAAGTACATATATTTTGCTTGCTAAAAGAAGTAGGTGAGAAATAAACATTGGTGAAAGGAAGGTCATATTGGTGGTAGTATCAGTGCTGAATTATTAAATGCCTGAAATAACCTTATTATAATCAATTTATAGATTAAAGGTTGTAAATTAAAATGGAAAAAATAAGTATATATTAATAATACTGCTTTATTAATGTCAATATAAACATATGATTGTAATCATAAATATAATTTTATAGATATAAATATTAATTTATTAGACATAACTATAAACAAGAAATATAAACATATGATACATGACTTTTTAGATAAATAAGTTTAATGTTTTCTATGAAGAAGTAGTTTTTAATATTTGACATTTCTTTATTTGCAGCATATACAGTAATGTGGTGTATATTAGTGAAGTTTAAGTTTCTTTCTCTATTGATCCTCTGTACAATATATTATTGGGACCTGAAATCTGATCAAGGAGGAACACGATTTTGAAAAAAACCACATGGCAGGCTTCTTCTTAGGTTCTGAGCAAGGAAAAACACCATTTGTAAGGGCCACATGGTGTGAGCCACATGCTGGGGCTTCACAAGCCCATTTCTATAAACCCTGCCCCAACCTACCTGGCCATACCAGATAGCATTTAGGGAAGCACAAGGGAACAGTAGGAAGGTACCCGTAGACGAGAGCCAATTATTATAAGGGCCAACAGAAAGCTGGAACCTCCCTATATCGCTTCCCTATATAATCTTCTTCATTGCCTTGGGTGAGGCTCATCTCCTTCAGGTGATGTCTCTGGCTGGCCAGGCTGGGTGATCTTGTTGGTAAGAGGATTAAAGAATTAAACTTTATTCCAGTTGTGTGGTCTTGTCCTTCTACTCTACAATATAATATCAATACCTTATCTCTAGTATCTGGTTTTCATTTAAAGAGTATTTTAGCTTATATCCATGCCTTTTGTAAAATATAATTTAGTTGAATGATTGAATCAATATTTGGACCCAAGCTATACTGCTGAAATTCAAGAGGATTTTCTGTAATCACCATAAGTAGGATTTAGTATTTTTGATTTTTCAGTGCTATTTGATGGACAGTTTTAAATCTTTCTCATTAATGAAAGTATTAAATTTAAATACATTTTATTTAAATAGATAAAACATAATAAATAAAAATTAAATAAATTTAAATATTTTATAATTCATATAATTTTTATAGTTTGTATATTTAATTTTTCTCTCTATTTTCCTTTCCTAATATTGTTCTTGTGTGTTGTGAGCACGTTATATTGTTCATATTTTAACTAAGTATTTTTATATTGAAGTTACTATGAAGTTTACATTCAAAGATCTAAGATTATGTATTATTTTAATGAAAAGCAAGTAAATATTGTATTCATGCGAAGAAGTCCCAATACTGCATTTTCCTCACATTTTATGTTTTAAGATTCTTTCTGAGGGTTTTTTTATCTGCCATTTATAAGTGACATTGTACTGCCTTTTCTTTTTTTTTATTAAATTACTGTGAGTTATATAGATTTATAAAGTTGTTAATTGCCCTGCCATCAATCAACTCCCACACCAACCCCATCCCCAGTCTGTCCCTATGACAAAAACTTTTCTTCTCTTTTTTTTCTTCTATTTCTTTTTTTTTTTTCATTATAGGAAAACATAGTTTGGAACAGTTACTGAAGGGAAATCATTTATATCACTTTACTTCCTTTCAATTCCCAGTTTTTAGCCAGAGTAGTAATTTAAAACTATTATTGTCATCAGTTTAATTGTACTTCCCACCCATTATTTCTATTGTCTTTGGGTATTATTCTCATATAATGGGTTTTTCTATATGCTGCAAATAAGTGTGATCATTCTATATCTCTCACTCTCCCTCTAACTCATTTCGCTTAGCATGATGCTCTCCATGTCTATAATTTATAAACAAATTAACTACTTCATTTTTCTTAACAACTGCATAATATTTTATTGTACATATGTACCACAAATTCTTTTTTTTGTCCCCAATTTCCAATCCAGACCAGGCAAGGGTCTGGGTTGAAGTGTATATAGGGTGCGTTTGCTGTACCTCCTTTTTCTATACAGTCCGTGTGAGGAACACAGCCTGTGGTAAGAATTGGGAGGCCTTATTTTTTTTCCTTCTTTTTTTTTTTAATTTAAGCGTTTTGATTACATATGTGTTTGTGATTT
>PVKC010051769.1:0-10192 GCA_004027635.1 Crocidura indochinensis | reverse complement strand
TCCTTCCTTCCTTCCTTCCTTCCTTCCTTCCTTCCTTCCTTCCTTCCCTTTTCTCCCTCCCTCCCTCAACAATTTTGTAGCCAGTGTTTATCAAAAACAAATTAAAAGTACTTGTAAAAAAAAATTGAGTTCAGTGGACATAGGTAAGCATGTATCCTTTTAATATTAAAACACTTTTCAGTAATAGATAACAAGTTTTTTTGTCATTTTTAAATTTATTTTTTATTTTTTTATTATTTTTTAATAAGGAAGTATTACCCTTACACATTCAATACTTAGTATAGTACATCAAAGGTATATCTTGTTCTTTACAGTAAGTTCTCTGAAAACATAGCATAATTCCAGGATACATACAAAATTAAATATATCAACATGATGCAACTATTCAGTACTGCATACGG
Organism: Crocidura indochinensis; assembly: GCA_004027635.1. NCBI lineage: Eukaryota > Metazoa > Chordata > Mammalia > Eulipotyphla > Soricidae > Crocidura > Crocidura indochinensis. Next base: position 9,791 of record PVKC010051769.1, on the reverse strand, counting down.
TGCATTATTTATAAGACACCACAAGGACACAATTCTTATAAATTAACATGGATTGTTGTTCTCAGGTTTGTGCTATTTATACCTGTTAGTGATAGTGACCATCAACTTTTTTTAAGGTTTGGGGTCAAAGGAGCACTGTAAAACCAATGTTAGTGTGACAGTTATCATTTGCATGGGCCCATCAAAGTATGGGGGTCATGGAAAGGAAAAAACTTTGGCCTAAGTACAAGGAGACCCTACCCCTGAAGCTTCCTGACAGAAGACCATATCTAGGCTCCAGGCAAACCAGTTTGTTCAATCCCGGTCATTGTTTGCGGTGCCCATACAGTTATACCTTACACAGTTTCTGTTGTTGCTCTTACGCCTCTGCATTAAAGGTCCTGGAATCTGTACATCCCACATTGAAATCACGATGATGCAGTGTGGCGTCTAATTTCATCTCACAATAATGGGCAATGCAGAAAGCCATGTCCAGCACGCAATCGTTGTTGTTGTTTAAATCTTCTCAGTGTTTAAGGGAAGACTCTTTTGAGTAAATCGATGTCAGAGCAGCAGTAGGGTCTTCCCCGGTAGAGGATTGCTTCCAGGTGATGTCATAAACAACGTTGAATATTTCATAGATGGCTTCCCTGATTCAGGGGTGACTGGAAAATGCCCAAACCTCTGAGGCCTGTGCCAGGTCATCATGTCAATGTTCAGGGTTTGTAAGGTTCCATTGCACCACAAGATTAGTGTGTTCCCATCTCTATTAGATAAGAACTATTTGTATGTATAGTATTTCCCATTTTAATTTATCAAGTTTTTTCAATTGTTTTTTAAATAAAATATTTAAGTACTATGATTACAAGTGTGATTATAGTTGGGTTTCTGTTATGAACAGAACACCCCCCTTTACCAGTGCAACATTCTCACCACCATTGGCCCCCACCCTCCTTCCCCACTCCTACCTGTATTTTTTAACAGTTGCTTTATTAGATGTGAGCATACATAAACATATCACATTTTTTCATACATACAGATATACATGAAGTCATACAATTTGTGAGAATAATAGAGCATCAACTTGAGATCATTTGGGATCTAGGCATTGAGATATATAGGTCATCTGCTCTACAAATTGAACCACATCCCTAACCTCTTCCTCTTCTTTTCTTTCCTGTCTTTTTTCTTCTCTTTTTCTTCTTCCTCCTTTTCTTCCTCTTCATCTTCCCTTATTCTTACTCTTTGCCTTATTCTTACTCTTGGTCAACTTACTATTCTTACTCTTTTTCACCTTATTCTTCTTACTTTCCCTCCTCTTCCTCTTCTCACTCTTCTTCTAAGTCCTCATTGTTATTATTATTCTCTTCCTGGATCTCTGGGACTTCAATTATTACTTTGTGGTTTCTGTTTATCAAAGACTTCTATTTTCATTTGTCACATTCCTGAGCAGTTTATCCATTGTCTGATCATTTTCTTTAAGGTTCTTTTCCAATCTCTTATGCTGCATGGAGTTTATTTTCTTTAATTTCTGCTGATAATTCTAGCCAGAATAAATAAGCTTCAACAAGTATAGTAAGTTTGGATGAAAGTATGGGAGAAAAGTTAGTGGAAGTGATTATGGATATTTTAAAACTTCATGTAACACCAATGGTTTTGTGTTCTAGAATATATATTCCTTGAAAAATAACTTTTGAAAAAATATCAAGATCAGTTTAATTTTGTAGTGCCTTCTCATTAAAAATTAGACTGTTCATGTGGTTTTTATTTTAATAAAACTTATATTAGTAATTGCCATGACTAATTTCTTTCATTGTCCACTTTCAAGATTGATGATGAATTGGTAACAAATTCTGGAAAGTTCTTAATTTTGGATCGAATGCTGCCAGAACTAAAGAAAAGAGGCCACAAGGTGATACATAATTAAAATAATTATGTTTTGTTACTTAATTAACCATTTGCAGTATAATAAAATAAACACTGAAATACATTTAAATTTTAGGTGCTGCTTTTTTCACAAATGACAAGAATGTTGGATATTTTGATGGATTACTGCTACTTTAGAAACTTCAACTTTAGTAGACTTGATGGATCCATGTCTTATTCAGAGAGAGAAAGGAATGTAAGATTTATTCATACCTAATTTTGTATGCAACTCCTATATTCATCATTCAAAATAGATCCACAGATTTGATTTAAAGCTTTGAAAGACCAAAATCTCTATGGTAGGATTAAAATTAAGCATTTTGATTTAGTATAAATAGGTTTTAACATTTCTCAAATACAAATTTTGCCACAAACTTATAGGAAAATTTCCTAAACTGTCACTGTAAGATTATAGAATTATTTTCCCACACTTTGGTTCTTAACTGCACTCCAGTATTTTAATATGATTAATTTCAAATATATCCTATTTTATGGCATATAAGACAAATTTTTAACCCATGACAGACTTCTTAAAATTTGGGTTATCTTATACTCTGGTATACAGCATGCTGAAACTTACTCCAGCTTCAGGGATGAGGGATAAGTGACACCCCCTCACCCCCATCCCTGCATTCCATCCAGGTGCTAAGCATCATCAGTCAGTTCTCTGCTTGTCCTGATTGATCTTTCAGGGCACACAGAGGAACTGGGTTACTGAGCGCTGCATGCCGTACAGCCACCAAGTGTCATCGCAGTTATGCAGCTTTCCAATGCTCAGGCCTCTGCTTGTTCTGATTCATCTTTCAGGGCAGGCAGAGGAGCTGAGTTACCAAGTGCTGCATCCCTCCCATCCAGCCACCAGGTGTCATCGCACCCCCCGAGCTGCTCTTGGAGGAGCTCCCTCTCCCTGCTCCCAATGTAGATCACAATTAAAAAGATCACGCACAAATGACAAATGTAGAATGATTGTTGGCACTCCAAAGTCTAGCTTTATTAAACATACACTGTTAACCTTTGAGGGTTCTACTCTTTTTCTCTTACCTTTTTTTAATTTCCATTTAGTGTACGTTAAAAGAGAGGTAGTCTTATACAGTGAATATAGACCAAGCCCTATATTTTAACAGGAAAGTAAGGGTTTGTCTTATAAGCCAGAATATACAATATACCAGTTAGAACGATTATATGCCAGCCACCTATAAATACATCTATAACCAACCAACAAAATTGTACTATTTAGTTTTTGTCACCTTCATGTGAAATAGTATTAATTCTTTACTGTATCTGTTTTGACATGTCATTTTTGTGATATTAGACTGTCAATACACAATAACAGATAATATATTGTCTAATTTAGTATTGGTCTTGGATATAGGTTAGTAGTCAGGGGTGCATGCTTTGTATGTGTAGGGGCCCAAATTTGCTCCTTAGAATCTATAACTTGACCAAGACTAGTCTAATATCAATGGTATTAGACTTTTAGCCTGGTTGGACAGATATCACCACTGCTGTATATCAGTGCTATTAAACTAGCTTGGTAGGATAAATTTCACCAGACTCAAGCCTTTTTGAGCACTGCTTGGGAGTCTCCTCCCCACATAATAAATAAAATGTAAGTAAAGTTAGATTCCATGTATTTCTATGATCCGAAGGGAAATCAGTATATATTTGCATGAATGGATTCATGAATACATATGTATGTGTGACCCTAAATTATTTCAAGAAAGGGAATATTATTAGTGCAGGAAGCTCCATTATGCCTATGCTAATCAACCCATCTTTTCTGCCTACCCTATTTACTATCAACCACTTGATTTTTTGTCTTTCGAGGTAGTCGCCTCAGTTTTTCCCTTCAATAATTAGTATTTTCAGTAATCATACCTTGTCATGAATTATTTTGCTATTTAACTCTGAATTTAGAGCCTACAAATAAGTTAATATGTGCCATCATTGATGTAATTTTTTTTGTTTTTTGTTTTTTGGGTCACACCTGGCAGTGCTCAGGGGTTACTCCTGGCTCTGTGCTCAGAAATTGCTCCTGGCAGGCACGGGGTACCATATGGGGCACCGGGATTCGAACCGATGACCTTTTGCATGAAAGGCAAACGCCTTACCTCCATCTATCTCCCGGGCCCCGATGTAATTATTTTATAGATCTGAATGATTAATTTTGCCTCCTTTAATCATTTACTCATTAATCATTTAATTAAACACCCCCATTCCCAAGTATGGGTGGCTTTTTAAAAGTATTTTTTTCACCTTACCCTTCCTTTTTTCTTTTTCTTTTTGCCATTTATTTATTTATTTATTTATTGCCATTATTTATTTATTGATTGATTTTTTTTTTGGGTCACACCTGGCAATGCTCTGTGGTTACTCCTGGCTCTATGCTCAGAAATCGCTTCTGCAGGCTCAGGGGACCATATGGGATGCCAGGATTCAAACTACCATCCTTCTGCATGCCAGACAAACGACCTACCTCCATGCTATCTCTCTGGCCCCTTACTTTATTTATTCATTCATCAGGGCCACACCTGATGACACTCAAGCGTTACTACTGGTGTCGCACTCAGAAATCACTCCTGGCTCTGGGGATCATATGAGTTGATTGGGGATTGAACTGTGGTTCATCCTAGGTCAGCCATGTGGAAAACTAATGCCCTACTGCTGCACAACCACTCCAGGCCTCATTTTTGCCCTTTATTTTTGTTCTGACAGGGTGGGACTTTCATGCTTGGTTCTAGTGTTTCTGGGTATTCACATGTACTCATCAAGTTTGTACTCAGTGTAGGGATGGCACATATTAAGTTGCATTGTTTTTAGCCTATGGTAGCAACAGTAATGGAACTCATGAATTTAGTAGGAACTACCAGCTACTAAGCCATTCACTATAAACCTGTTATTTGTTTATTCCCTTTGGGATGGAACCTAATAAGAGGCATTATTCTATTGCTAAGTACATCCCCAGCCTACCATGTTGATTTTTCAAGTTTTTGCATTTATGTCTTTTTTTTGTAGATGCACAACTTCAACACAGATCCAGATGTTTTTATCTTCTTAGTGAGTACACGAGCTGGTGGCTTAGGCATTAATTTGACTGCAGCTGATACAGTTATCATTTATGATAGTGATTGGGTAAGTTGGAAATATAGCAATATGTTAATATTTTCATTGTGAATTCTTATATATTTAACACTTAAATTTCTGTTTTGAGAAGGTGTTGCCAGGTTAAAATACTTTATTCAGCCTGTAAAGAGGTTTTTTTTTTTTTTTAAGCAATTCTAGAAGTCTACATAGAAATAGAAGTCTACATAGAATTATGCACTATTTTATTGGGTCATGCATGCTAACTTTATCTCCATAGTATGTTATATTTATTTTAACTATACTTTTGAATTTTCTTTTTAACTTTTAAGAATCCTCAGTCTGACCTTCAGGCTCAAGATAGATGTCATCGAATTGGTCAAACAAAGCCTGTTGTTGTATATCGACTTGTTACAGCAAATACTATTGATCAGAAAATTGTGGAAAGAGCAGCTGCCAAAAGAAAACTGGAAAAATTGATCATCCACAAAAGTAAATGAAACTATAAATGTAGTTCTTTTTTGAGCTTGGGTTAATTGTACCAATTTAAAAACCAGCCTATTTGGGGGCTGAAGCAGTGGTGCAGCAACATCCCAGGTGTCCCATATGGTCCCCCAAAGCCAAGGACAACTTTTGTTTTGTTTTGTTTTTTTTGGGCTACACACATGACGCTCATAGGTTACTCCTGGATAAGTGCTCAGAAATCACCCTGACTTGGGGGACAATATGGGACACTGGGGGGAATCAAACCACAGTTCGTCCTAGGTTAGTGTGCACAAGGCAGACGCCTATGTCCTGCGCCACCACTCCAGCCCCATCCAGGGGTGATCTCTGAGCACATAGCCAGGAGTAGCCCCTGAGTGTCACTGGGTGTGGCACAAAAACCCAACCTATTTTGATTTTTTTTTTTAATATTGTAGTTTGATCTTAAGTGTAAATTTTAACATTTTAAACTTTTTGCAAATATTTTCCAGATCATTTCAAAGGTGGTCAGTCTGGATTAAATCAATCTAAGAAATTCTTAGACCCTACGGAATTAATGGAATTATTAAAATCTAGAGATTATGATAGGTAAGATTTTTTTTTAATTTTGGGAAAATGCAGTTCACTGTTTTGATTTGTCATACAAACTCAGGTATTTTCTGTTCTATAGAGAAGTAAAAGGATCAAAAGAGGATGTCATTAGTGATGAAGACTTAGAACTGCTGTTAGATCGAAGTGATCTCTTTGGTAAGTATCACAAATTTTATCACATTAATATCATGACACCTATAATTGTTTTGTCATAGTTCTTTTACTGAGAACATGCTTTTAAATATTTAATTAATATTTTAGAGAATTTGCGCCAGAATATCATTCCAGCCCAGAGAAAGAAAGAAATTTCTTTATTTTATAAATAAAATAAAATCTTTTATTTTAAACACTGAATTACAGAATTGTTTGTAATAGTTACTTCTGGCATTCATTTTATTATATATACACATATATATACATATATATATATATATATATTTTTTTATTTTGACCAAAGTGGATTACAAATCTTTCACAGTAATATTTTAGGTAAGTAGTGACATTGAATCGGGGCATTTCCACCACCAATGTTGTTTTTTCTCCTGTTCCCAGCATGCATCCCAAATCCCCCTCCGTTGCCCCCCGGGCTACTAGTATAAGTTGTCCCTTCTGTGTCTAGCTTGTTGTAGATTGGGTATTGATTCTGTTGTAATTAGCTTTGGATTTGATGTTTAACCGTCTGATCATGTTTTATTTCTACCCCATGTTCATACAACTCTTTGGTCTTGGTACCATCCATTATTTCCCCCTCAATTTATGAGGCAGAATAAGATGGTTCAAGTCATGTGGTTCTGTTTCAAGGAATGAAAAAAAGAGGGGGGAGGGTAAAAATCAAACAAGCAAAAACCGGGAGGAATCCTTCTAGAGCTATAAAGACTAATTTAACAGAAGGGAAAGAGAAAAGAAGGAAAACATAGCAATACAAAAAAAATAACTACAATGACCAAAAAAAAAAAAAAAATCCAAACAAAAAAACCTGAAAAGCCCCACAGCAATAAAGACAACAACCAAATAATAGCCATGGTCCTGAAATAAAAACAAAACAAACAACAGTAACAAAAATTTAATTTATGCCCTTTTTTTTGTTGTTGTTGCATAGGCACAGTTAATACTGGGGAGATTAGAAAGTAAATTCCCTTGGCCTAAGAGATAAAGGGTTTCTCCACCCTTGAAGTATACTGTCATGGGATTACCTACATACAGACTCTGTACATGCTCTTTATTCTCCCCTAGGTTCTTTTGTGGTGGCTGGAAACTTTCTGCTCAGTCATGGATAAAATCAGGTCTTTGTAACTAGAGAGCTTGGTATTTGCACAGGTCATAGCATGGAATCTTTGCGGTTCTAGAAGTTCTGTTCCATCAGTCTTCTGTAGTTGGTGGTCTTTGTTTTTGCACCGATCCTAGGATGAAGCCTAGGATAGAGTCATTCTATCCTGGAGAAGTTCTGCACAGTTGCAGTTGTCTCAGTCAAGACTTCTGGAATTAGAGGTTTTGGCTGTTGTACAGAACATAAGCCAAAATCTAAACTAGGGTCTTTATTTATTGGTTTCAGGATAAGTTCTGCCCAGTTATGGTTTTCATGATCAGTCTTCTGTAGTTAGCGCTCTTTTTTTTAGGGGGGTGTTGGGTTACACCTGGTAGTACTCGGGTTACTCCTGGCTCTACCGCTCAGAAATCACTCCTGGTAGGCTCGGGGGACCATATGGGATGCTGGGATTCGAACCACCTTCTGCATGCAAGGCAAATGCCCTATTTCCATGCTATCTCTCCAGCCCCTAGTTAGTAATCTTGGCTTTTGCACAGGTCAAAGGATGATATGTCTTCTGATTTCATCTTATCTTTAGGTGGTAAGAAAAGACAACCTGCTCTTAGATAGTTGTTGTTGGCATTTCCTCATTGTCAGGATGTCATATCAAAACTGGTGTATGTTGGTGTTAAAGCAGTAGTAAGAATGTCCCAAGGGAATTTGGTTCTTAGAGCTGTTGTGAAGAATTGTGTCGATTCTATGTTTGAGATCTAAGGTTCGGGGTTGGATGGTCACTGTCTAATCATATAGAGTATAAATTGGGGCCACATGGCATATGTTCCAGGGGAAAGGCACCCTGTGTTTTAAAATGTATGAATTCTTATTCCTAGTAGATAATAGCGTGTTTCTCTACGTAAAATTTCCCCATTTTTAGTATGCCTTTGCAAAAAGAAATGGTGCTATATATCATATTGCTGATGCATTTGGGGATGAGAGTGTCAGACTCCCTCATCTCTGTGCTTTGGTTTTGACCTGAGGTTTTATCCCAGGCAAGATGTTTTCTTGTAGGTTTTTGTACCAAGCAGAACCAAAACAATTGAAGTTAAGAGAAGGAAAAAAAAAAAAAGACAAAAGAAAAAAAAATATATATATACACATACAAACACACATATGTAAAGGAAAAATAAATAAAAATGAGTTTTAATAAGTTACAAAGGGAACAAAGTAATGCAAAGTAATACATTTGGGGATAAACAGGTTGAGATGTTAGTATTATTGAGGTCTTAAACTTATAAAGGAAATATGGGCTTCCCCATTATCTTTTGAGATATTCTTGTGGGGTTGGAATGCAGGGCACATTTTCATCACATTCTGGTCTTGTTGAGTTTGACAAGTGATTTGCTGCAGAAGGGCTCGCGTAGAGTTCTTGCACTGGGGGTCCTTTTGAAGCTGAATCCAGTATCAAGCAACAGTCCACATTTGTGTGGGGGGTTGAGAAGGAGGGCTACAGAGCATGAGTCAGCAGAAGTGTTGGTTGTAGTTTCTTGCCGGGAGGATGAACTGTAGGGCTGAGTGAGTATCCTTTTGTTTGGGAGCTGGGTGATGGCTTAATAGGACTGGAGATCAGTCTTGAAACCTAATAGGTTAAGAATTGAGGGTAAAGATTGTTAATAAGATGATATATCGGATTGGGATTAGGGGGGTGAAGGGATAGTAGGAATTTTTTAAGGGGGAGGAGGAGGGAGAGTATATAGGAGGGGCTATATACACTACAGGCATGGATTGTATACAATTTAGATTTGGCTCTCATAGAGGAGTCCTCTCTATGTACTTATGCCCACATAAAGACATACGTCAGTGATCTATTCCAGTGGTCGGCAGCCTTTTTTTTCAACTGAGCCAAATCTTGCCAAAATCACAATTGAAATTTATTTTGAGAGCCACACAGGGCGCCCGCCCACTGACAAGGCTAGGAGCAGAGTCCTGACTCCTGGAGCGACTGCCCGGCACACAGAAGAGCCAAATTAAAAGTGTAAAGAGCCACATGTGGCTCGCGAGCCGCAGGTTGCCAACCACTGATCTATTCTGAAGGTATTAGAGGTCTGACCCTAATGGATGGGTCTGAGTTCTTAAGAACTGGTTGAATTAAGATAAATAATTAGCTTAAGAAAGAGAGGGAGGGGGCCGGGAAGGTGGTGCTAGAGGTAAGGTGTCTGCCTTGCAAGCGCTAGTGTAGGACGGACCATGGTTCGATCCCCTGACATCCCATATTGGTCCCCCCAAGCCAGGAGCGATTTCTGAGCACATAGCCAGGAGTAACCCCTGAGCGTCAACGAGTGTGGCCCAAAAAAAACAGAGAGAGAGAGAGAGAGAGAGAGAGAGAGAGAGAGAGAGAGAGAGAGAGAGCAAAAGATAAGAGAGAGGAGAAAGAAAATACATAAATATAGTAACAATAAATTAAAAAAATAAATAAGATACAATAAAT